>SJYT01064249.1:125363-152758 GCA_006410635.1 Cephalophus harveyi | reverse complement strand
TATGTCTTTAACTTTTTCACAGGTTTTGCAATAAGTCTTTCAATGAAGCTATTTTGGAATTTCAAAAATTTTTGAAGACTTCTGCATACCTATCAAAATAGATATCCCATTCTGTTTGTATGATTTGGGAGCCCTACCTTTTATGTAGGGTTTTAAAATGATCTATCTATCCCTCATAACAGCCATTGTAATTCCTCTGAGAGTTGACAGCAATCTGGTAGATCCCTGGCTACACATGGAGTTTAGCCCACAGTTCTATCCAGCTATCTCTAGTCACAAATGGAGCATAACCCACATTTCCATTTGGTCATATTTTGGAACCCCAAACCTGATGGCTACTGAGCGCCCCTCTCAGGACACAAAACAAGCTGAGGAAGATTTTGCCACTTTTGAAAATATCTACAGCTTCTGGAATCACAGTTCTCAGATATAAAATAAAAAGTATGCCAGAAGGTGGCACACTCAAGTTTTGGGTATAAAGGAACTCATTAGCAACTAGCCTTTATCTACACAATCAATACAAAACAAGACAAACATGTTCATATTAGCATACAGGCAGTAACCAAGAGATGATTCTGCATGCTGGCTACAAGAAGGCCCTGTATGCAACACCAACAATTAATTCCCCTGGAGGCTTGGGGAAAGGACTGAACCAGCAGACCCCAAGGACTGAGGCATCAAGGATTGATTCCAAACAAAATGGACAACTGCAACTGCCACCAACAGTTCCCAACACGGAATTTGGAGGAGAATTCCAAGCAATGTGGAATTGCACACTAAACCTTCATCAGTTCCCCGTGTGAAATCTGGGAACAGAATCAAGGGCAGGGGTTTTCCACTCAAAAATCTGAAAACTGTAGTCTAAAAGGCTAAGGGCTTGGCTCCAGGCAGAGTCATCTGCCAGCTCTATTGGCTCCAGGCAGAATCATTTACCAGCTCAAACTGACCTGCCTTATAAAGGAAAGCCAATTATACTGGGAGTGTGAGAGCAAATTGAATGGAGCTCAGACTGAGAGGAACTTACCAATGGCCCTCTGAAACGGTGAGAAAGATGGTGAACTTGAAAGCGTTCACGGGGCACCATGCCTGTGTTTCCTGCCATCCCCAGATGCCATCGAAAGTTTGCTTCAGTCCCACTACTGCCATCAAATCTGTTGAAAAACAGAATGCCACCAAGTAAATGTGAAAATCTAATTGGCTTTATTCAATAATTCATGAATCAAACAGCATCTCATCTAGTACCTAGATAGATGCTCCAAGAAGTTGTACAAAATGGAAGGTTTTGAATAGAGGCGGGTGGAACAAGGACGCTATTAGCAGAAAAAAAGAGAGAGAATAGTTTCAGACCAGCCCACTTTCTTGGAGGGAAAGGGCAAGGGTCTACCATGAAGTTTGCTTCTTCTATGGGGGATGGAGAGATCTCACATGACAGAGTATAGTGCTGAGAATAAAATTCCAGGCTGCCTGATTAAGATTGCATTTCTTGACAAGGTTGGAACTGCAGTTAGGTCAAGTATTAAATCTAGGTTTGATATCATGGGGCCTTAGCCTAGTGATACCATTTAGACCCTGTGGTTTTCTTCTTTAACGAATAATCCCCACTTAAATTGCAAATGCCAAATGTCACTATTAAGCCAGGATTCACCAAATCTAGTTGATCTGATTTTGGGAAACAGTGAGCTACAAAATGGTAGCACATCTTAAATGGTTGAAAAAAATCAAAAGATGAATAATATTTTGTGGCACATGAAAATTACATGAAATTCAAATTTTAGTGCCCATAAATAAAGTTTTTGGCATACAGTACGCTCATTCATTTACGTATTATCTCTTGGCAGCTTTTGCACTACAGCAGCAGAGCTGAGGAGTTTCATGGGGACCAGATGGCCCTCAAAGCCAAAATATTTACTATCTGGCCCTTTCCACAAAATGTTTGCTGACACTTGCATGAAGCTATTATTGTCCGTTGACACCTTAGTGAGTAGTAGTTTATCAGAGTATCTAGGACAGCCTAGAAAAAAAAATAGAGCAACAGGGGAGGGAGGTGGGAAGAGAGTTCAGGACTGGGAACACGTGTACACCCGTGGCGGATTCATGTTGATGTATGGCAAAACCAATACAATATTGTAAAGTAATTAGCCTCCAATTAAAATAAATAAATTAAAAAAAAATAGAGCGACAAATGAACGCATTTAGACAGAGGCAAAGAAGTATTGATACAAAAGTCCAAAGCAAGGGTCACCACACAGAAGACAGAGAAGCGATTCTAGTCCATTTTACAGATGAGGAGAACTTGGGGCAAGAGAGATTGAGTGACTTGCCCAGAACCTCACAGCTGATAGGTCTGATAGATCACAGAGATGGAATTTACATTCATGTCAGTCTACCCCAGAGGGACTAAGGTGTCAGAAGGAAGGAGGAGAAAAGAGCAAGGAGGTTGGGAATTTCCAACAAGGCAGCTTTATACAAAAGGCATCTGAGAAAGCTGTTCAAGAGACACATATGTCCTTTGGGAATATATGTAATCTCTTAGGAGAATGCACTGCCACCCCACTCCAGTACTCTTGCCTGGAAAATCCCATGGATGGAGGAGCCTTGTAGGCTGCAGTCCATGGGGTTGCGAAGAGTCAGACATGACTGAGTGACTTCACTTCATTTTCACTTTCATGCATTGGAGAAGGAAATGGCAACCCACTACAGTGTCCTTGCATGGAGGATCTCAGGGATGGGGGAGCCTGGTGGGCTGCCGTCTATGGGGTCGCACAGAGTCTGAAGCAACTTAGCAGCAGCAGCAGTAATCTCTTTATCACCTTATCTACAAAATGGTGATGAGACTTACCTTGAAGGAGCAGTTACAGTTCAATGAAGCAGTATATAGGTTGCATCTCAATGGTGCCTAGTATTCTTTTCTTCCCTTCTCTATGCCTGACCCTTTTTCACATTTTCTTAACTGAGCCTCATCCAGTGCCCTGTTCCCTTGTGATTACAGTTCATTTGAGAATAAGCCCACAGATAGATACCATTTGTCTGAGCCTCAGGTTGCCTCTGATCTCATGGGCCAGAGAAACCCAGTGTGAGCCTAAGAGCTGGGTGTTAAGTTTCAAACTAAAAGATGCCGGACCCAAGATCAGCTTCTCACACCAGAGTAGGACGACACCTTCTCCTGTCAGAGACATAAGCCTGAAGATTATCCACCATCTACCCTTCCGCTCAACAGGACAGAACTTGGCTTTATTTGAGGTTCACCCCAGGGGCTCAGCTCCTTCGTCACTGTGCCCCCCCTTCATTGTCCTCCTGACTCTCCTCTTTATCAGGATTCTCTAACACCCCCCACCCCATATCCCCACAGAGGGGAAGGTGATGGGGGCCCAGGGATGCAGAAGTCAGGTACAAAAACAGTGTAGACAGTTAGATGGTGGTGGAGGGTTTCATCAACACTTAGCTCCATCATAATTTTCAGGCTTTGCTGAAGCCCCTTCCCTGGCTAGCTTGGGTTTCCTCAACTATAAATTAAGAATCATGACCCTTGGCTCAATTATTCTGTATGATATAGGAAAACCACAAGAGGCTCTATGTGTGGAAGTGCTTTGCAAAATTTAAGTCATCAGGCAAATAATGTTGTGATCAAAATTGGTAAAATAGATACTATGATACAAATGGGCACAGACACATACACACACTGAAATCCATAGAGTTGGGTAAGGCTGTGTGGCTTAAGCACCATGTCCTTGATTTTGGAGGCTAAGACTCGGACTAAAGGGAGACAGTGAGGTGGGGTGAAACGAGCACAGTCTAGGGGGCTGAGAAACCAGGTCTCTGTCCCAGCTCAGCTCCAAGCCAGACGTCAGCCTTGAGAAAGTCACTCCAGCCTGGCTGGGCTTCTCCCAAGTGTAAAGGGCACAACAATGCCTTCTTGTGAGGACGAGATGAAAGGTTATGGGTGCAGTATGCTCAGAACCACACGTGATGGGGCTTAATGAACAGAAGCTCTTCTTAGTTTCCTTTATTTCAGTTCTTAAGATCACAATGGAACATTTTGCCCCCAGCCCCAGTACTTAGAATTCCACTAACTCCAGTGGCCATGACCCCAGGACTGTGGGTGTTGAGTCAGCTCAGATCTGCCAGGTACGCTTCTGTGCTCCCAGAGAGGCTTCGTGGGGCTCTCCTGCGCTGTGAATAATGACCTGTTGGGACGCCGCTGACACAGTCAGTCCTTAAGGTGCAACAGATGGTTCTGAACAGGATGTTGATTCACCTACTCAGTGACATCTTCATTTGGCCGGACTGTGCAGCTTGCATGTGGCATCTTAGGTTTCCAACCAGGGATTGAACACTAGCCCACTGCAGAGAAAGTGCAGAGTCTTCACCACTAGACCACCACGGAAGTCCCTCCATGAGTTTTTAGACCACTTAAAGACTAGCTGGATAAATGTGCCCACCCAAAAACCTGGCTCCCCCAGGCTCCATGTGAGCTTGGGGGGAAATGAGCCCCAAGGGTTCTGGGTCTATAATCTCAACCCTGAGGGGAAGGGGGGAGTGGGCTGCACTCACCACAAGCAGCACTCAGCCACAGTAATAGTCACTGCTGGCTGAGCGCTTCCTGTGTGCCAGGCCATGTGTGTGGCGGAGGCAGGTACTCATGTACCCAGTCACTCTCATCACACCCCGAAAGCTGTGTTCTTCCCATTTTGCAGACGAGGACTTGGTGGTTGAGACTCTTGCCAGCCAGCTACTAATATCCAGGACCAGCCTGCAAACCCAGTCCTGTCTGCCTGCAGACACAGGACCACTGCTCAATCAGCTGCAGTGTCTCAAAGCAAAGGAGGACACTGGCCTCCCTGGGAGACCTTTGGAAGAAAGCTATCTTGGGGACAGTCCCATAGTTAGAACCCTTTCCTCGTGTTATAAAGAAAACGTGTTGTTGGACAGTAGGGCACCATGAGAGAGGACAATGGCTTGCCAGACAGTGATGGGGAGAGTGCCACTCCTGCCATACAAGCCCACAGATGATGCCTGCCTTTGTTCAGGAGAGCAGGGCATCTCTCAGCCTTCTTGGATGACCCCTTGGACCCTGGGAAGGGGATGGACTTGCCAAAGGACATCCAGATGCTGAGAGGTGGAACCAGGGCTGGTATAGGCCTCCTGACCCAGTGCCCCAGCCCACCTCCCCATCTCTCCATGGACCTGGGTCTGCCCCAAAGCCACTTGTAGTCAGCCAACTCCCAGTTCTTTTAAATACTTGCAGGCAACTTGAATTTCTCCCTGAAGGGAGTCAATAGAGGATGGGGCTTGGGAGGGCTGCTCCAAAGCCAGAAAGATCTGTGTTCAAATCCAGGTTCCATCACATCTTGGCTCAGGGTCGTTGGGCAGGTCACTTACCTCTTTGAGCCCCCGGATGTGGTGTCTGCAAGAAGAGACTAAGAATAGCACTTGTCCCAGAGGGTGATCCCAAGGTAGAACTGCCCAGCTCGCAGGAGCATCTCCGTGTGAACCACAAAGGAGATGAAGAAACAGAGGCCTCTAAAGTGGGCTTAGGAGTCAGGCCAGCTAGTTGTTGCCATTTGCTGGGGATGTGCTCTCAGGCAGGTGATTTCACATCTC
The DNA here is from genome assembly GCA_006410635.1 of Cephalophus harveyi. NCBI lineage: Eukaryota > Metazoa > Chordata > Mammalia > Artiodactyla > Bovidae > Cephalophus > Cephalophus harveyi. The sequence continues at coordinate 147,157 of SJYT01064249.1, read as the reverse complement.
AGCCTCGGTTATACCATCGGTGAAATGGCCCTCCTTTTGGAGGGCCTGCTCCCTTTCTCAGTTGGATGCCAGGCAGACTGATAGCACATCTAAAAGGCCCAGCCAAGAGTTTACTAAATGGTGGTTTCCTTCTTGCTCTGCATTACTGAAAGGCATCATCAGCCTAGACACTGATATTTGTCATCTGAATATCAACCAGACACTTGGTTCTCATGATGAATGTGACCATAGCCAGCCACTCACCTCTCCGTGCCACACTCATCCTCATCTCTAACGGGGGCAGAATAATGTCAGCAACCCCTCTCTGCATCCTCATCATGTGGCTCTTGATGGACTGAGCAACAGACTGGAGAGTTACGAGTCCACTCTGGACTCACGGAGTGAAGCGTGTAGTGACCCTGGAGATGCCAGGACGGTGGCCTAGAGCACTAACTCCACTCTAACCACGCAGAGGGGTGGCTGAGGTCCCAGCACAAAAGAGATGCTCTCAATGCTTCCATTCAACACAGGGAACTTCCCCCAGGGCCCACCCTGAGCCAGGTGGACAGGGCACCCTGAGGCCGGGAGCTGGAAGAGGGATGAGAGCAACCAGATCCTGAATATATGACTCCAATCCAGGGAAGTCAGAGCAGGGACGAGGGCCCAGGGCCTGGAAGAGCAGAGAGCAGGGTTGCCTCAGCCTTTGGGAAGGGATGAAGGGGCACTGAACCTGTATTGAGGGGCCAGGACAATTTGCCAGGTGCCCTGAGGGGGTAAGGATGGAGGCTGTGATGGGAAGAGGCAAGGAGGAGTGCTCCAGCAGAGCCTGGTCCTTCAGTTCTGCACCTGCCAGCCATGGGTTCTCGTCCATGTACAACTCAACATTTCTCACTCTGTGAGACAGGGGAGACAAGAGTTTGAGTTGCAGATAAGAGTGTGGAGAAAACTCAGCACAAGTGGATGAACCAGTATGTATTTCCCTGTTTGTTTTCATGATGGATACGCTCAGATTTCCAAAGTGGACAGTGAATGAAGTAGACAGATCTTTCCAGAGAGATTATGTTGGGCTGTGGGTGTACCAGCCAGACTTCACTGGAGCCCAAAGGAGCATGGTGGGCCTCAGCAGGTGGGAAGGGTTTCCCTTCTCCCTCCCTTCCCATGGAACTGAGTCAGCCGCTGAGGTCCAGGGGCCTTCAGAGCATCCACAGTCGGGTCCTCAGCAGGAGGCTGATCACCCTGGTCAGGAGGGCAGGGCAAGGCATGGGCACATGGACCCAGAGCAATGTGGAAGCTCAAGGGGTCTGGAGAGGCTTGGAGCTCCCCTGTCAGACTGTGGGCCTATGTGGGGTATCTGTCTGCGGCTGGAGAAACTAGTACACTCTGAGGATGACGAATTTCTGACAACCTGGTTGATGGAAGTTAGTACCTAGAGGGCAATGTGACTCATTTTCAGCCTGAGATATGTGGGTTGTTTCAGCGATGAGTCATTTGCGGGAGGCCAGAAGCCCCCCTCTCTCTCCCAGGGCCAGGTCTGTCTCTGACCTGCATCCCTAGGTGACAGCAGCCAGGGATACTTGGCAGCACCCGTTGGCAAGGAGCGCAGCAGGGCCCATCTACCCACTGAGGTCTCGTGAATGGCAGCCACATGTGGACTGACTCACCGACCTTCTTCCAGGCTACAGGCCCAGAAGCAAACAGGGACAGCATGTCCCTCCCTGCCAACCTCCAAGGCTCTTCAGGCTCTCAGCCCCCCATGGATTTGTAACACACTTCATGACTGAACGCAAGACAAAACACCCCATGCCTAGTGTGTGGGCGGCACTCAGATCTGCCAACAGGAGCTCTGTGGCAAGGGGAAGTGGCAAGTTGTCTGTCTGCCCAAGTGGCCAAGGGAGAGGGATGGTTTTCAAGCAGCATTTACAAGTTCTGTATGATAAGTAGCAATTGGACCACTGCAACTTTTAATATAAACATATCTTAAATTATAAACTGTTTCCCGCTCATTTGAAAATAATTTTTTAATATATATATTTAAATCTTATTTATTAATTTATGGCTGTGCTGGGTCTTGTTTGCTGAGAGAGCTTTTTTCTAGTTGCAGTGAGTGGAGGCTCCTCTTTGCTGCAGTGAGTGGAGGCTCCTCTTTGCTGCAGTCTTCTCCTTACGGTGGCTGCATTTGTTGTGGAGCGTAGGCTCTAGGGTGCGCCAGCTTCAGTAGTTGCAGCTCCCAGGCTCTCGAGTTGTGGTACATGGGCTTAATTGCTCCATGGCATGTGGGATCTTCCTGGCCCAGGGATTGGACTTGCGTCTCTTACACTGGGAGGCAGATTCTTTACCATTAGCACCACCTGGGAAGCCCTTGAAAAGAAATTTTTTTAAGATAATAATTACAATAAAAGTTCCCCATGATCCAATGAATTCAGTATTATCAATATTACAGTATACTTTTCTCCCTTCATACATAGTCATTTGAACTTTGCGTGTTTCCCACTTAACTTAGTGCCACATGTATTATCCCACTTCATGAAATCATACCACTCTCTCATCAGCTGCATAATATTCTTTCAAAGAAGGTCAAGTGTGCCTGATGGGATTCTTGAAATCAAATGGGGCAATGTGATTGTCCAGCTTTAGCTCAGTTCTGCTTTTCTGTGTATCAGTGAATATCTGTGCAAAAATCTTTGTCTGCATTTTGGATTACTTTCTCAGGAGTAGTATCACCTGGGCCAAAGCATATGGTCATTTTGAGGCCCAAGATATGTTTTACCAAGCATAGTCTAATCATCTCTGATGACTCCCACTGCCCATCCATGTGAGGGACACCTCTCCCCACTCCTGGGCACTTGGACTCTGATTTCCAATGTATTTGATGGACTCTGCAGCTTTGTACCATATTTTCCAAAGAAATGATAATTTGGTCCCAATTTTAGAAAGTCACTCAGTGAAATGAAAAACCCTGCAGTCCTCTAATATCACCTGGAGTTGTGGTCCTTTTGTTTAAAAAAATTAATTCTGCAACCATGTGCCACTGATGTATCGATTAAAGAGATTTACGTGACTGGAGTCTGAAAAATTTACATAAGCCATCTTTACAAAAAGACTGAAAGTGTGTGCTTGAAAAACCATATGCTTGTATTGTAAATGCTTTTCAAGGCTATAAAAGCAAAGATTGTTGAAGAATAGCTACTGCATCTTGTACCAATAATGCATTTGTCCCAAGATAAGAAAATTGCCTGGAAAGTGCTCATGTTTATTGGACATCAGAGAGAAAAGCTTCTATAAATCCGAGAGAAAGTACCCTGGTTGGTTGAGTTAATGATTTCCCCCTTGGGAGACCTGTCTTCCAGAATGGCTGCTCTTAAATTGCCTGGTTTCTGCACCTTTCCAGCATCAACTCTACTGGACATGTTTCTACATGTGAGCTGAGAATCTCTGGGAATGAAAAGGGTGGAGAGTAAGAGTAGCCAAGTTTGGTGTGGGGCCCTGGTTTTTGAACACCCTGTGGTTCACTTCGATGGCAGCACTGACAATCCCGGAGAGTGTGGAGTCAGGGTGAAGGGGGAGGACCCAAGCTTTAAAGAAGTGGTACCCACATCAGCAAGTTCAGAGGCTTGTTGGAAAACTAAGGTGCTCCCAAGGGCATCAGAGGACCAGTGATTCCTTCCTAGCATGCAAACAGCCAGGGGCTGACCATATTGGGGTGCAGTGCCAAGGGGGCCTGTGTCAGGCATGGGAGCAGGACAGACCTCGCCCCCTGCTACGGGCAGATCTGGAGACGCAGTGCACGGAGTGAACCCTAAACCCAGGCCAGCAGAACAGCAGCAGCATCCTCAGTTCGGAGAGGCTGAAAGGAGAGAATCCAAGAATAAAGACAGCAGGAAGAAAGTCCAGCCAGAGCAAAGGGCCAGGAGGATTCCCAGAACCCAGAATGTGAGTACAGACACCTTCCATGAAGCAGCCGTATCATTCATTCCCCAGACATTTAGTGAGAACCAGCCATGTTCCAGGAACTGCACCAACCACTGAAGATTTCAAATCTAAGCAAAGGACACAGACACGCTCTTGTGGAACTCGTGATGGTAGATGGAGATGGAGGTGAGGGGTGAGAGTTTCAGGTGGAAAACAATCACAGAAGCAAATGAACAGCTTAGTCTACTGTTCACAACCAGTCACGTGGCCAACCCCAAAAGCACCAGGGAAGGAAAGTATACTCCCCCCAGTGGAGGAGGGTGTCAGTGAAAATAGTCAATAAACAATCAATAATCAGGATAGAAAAGAGTTTTATTTGAGTCAAACTGGTCTAAACCAGAAGCCGGCTTCCTAGATTACTCTGAGAAACTGCTCCAGAGAAGCAGAGTTTTCTTCGCAGTTTTGCATCTTGTCAGAACAAAGAATATTAAACAAGTCATGGTTACATTTCTTTAAGGTTTCAAAAAAAAAAAGAGCAGACCAGCATGTACACAGCGAGGCGGTATGGCTTTGGCACCTGGGAAGAGAGTCTTATCATCAGAGGAGTGCCAGCATTGATGTACCAGGTAGAGGGTGCTTAATCCTTATTTTTAACATGGACATTGTTTGCTTCTGGCCAGTGTGCCTTTTTTTTTCATAATTAAAGCAGATGTATACTGTGTGTTTGATAGGCCACAAACAGGCTAGTTAGCATAAACTTCAAGTTCAGTTCAGTTCAGTCGCTCAGTCGTGTCTGACTCTTTGCGACCCCGTGAATCGCAGCACGCCAGGCCTCCCTGTCCATCACCAACTCCCAGAGTTCACTCAGACTCATGTCCATTGAGTCAGTGATGCCATCCAGCCATCTCATCCTCTGTTGTCCCCTTCTCCTCCTGCCCTCAATCCCTCCTAGCATCAGAGTCTTTTCCAATGAGTCATCTCTTCGCATTTACCTCACATGTAAACCAAAGTGACTTACCTGTATCTCAATATATGAAAAAATGTTTTATCAATCACATGGTCAGGGGGTATAATCTAATGCCTCACAACTGGAAGTGGCTCTCTTCACTAAGGGCCCTGGTCCTGCATCTGCAGATCTTCTGGAATTGGAATCCACACAATGTGAAGAAAGAAAAGAATACTTGTTCTAAGCTCATTCAGTGTGAAGTCCTACTCTGCTGGGTCAGCTTTCAGGCAGCAAATAGATCTCCCTGTGGGCATCCTGCTTAGGGAACAGAAATCCCTTCTCAGGCCCCTCCCCGACTGTTGGCAGTCATGAATGTGGTGAGAGATGGACTGGGAGTTTAAAGCCCAATATATTTTGGCTGAAGCTCCAATACTTTGGCCACCTGATGTGAAGAGCTGACTCAGTGGAAAAGACCCTGATGCTGGGAAAGATTGAAGGCAGGAGGAGAAGGGAACGTCAGAGGATGAGGTGGTTGGATGGCATCACTGACTCAGTGGACATGAGTGTGAGCAAGGCCTTCACCAGGAGATGGTGATGGACAGGGAAGGCTGATGTGCTTCAGTCCATGGGGTTGCAAACTGTTGGACACAACTTACCAACTAAACAGCAAATTGTTTTGGCTGGTCATTTCCAAGTCCATCTCTGCATCCAGATCACTTTGGGGAGGGGGGTTGATTAAAATCACAGATTCCAGGGCTTCCTCCTCAAAACCTTCTACTGGGATCTCCCAAGGTGAGACCCAAAAGTCTGTCTTGAGAACTTTTACAGGTGATTCTCCTGAAGCCAGCCCTGACCCTGAATCTGTGTATAGACAAGAATTTGGGGAGCACAGTGTGAGCTCCATGTAGATGAGGTAAATTGCAAGGCCTGTGAATGGGGGAGGAGAGAGCACAGTCTAGATTGGAGCAATCATGGAGGATTTCCTAGAAGAATAATTGGATATATTGTGGTTGGGCAATGTTAACCACTGTAGATTAGAAGGTCAAAAAGAAAGGTAAAGTAGGAAGTTGTAGTGATTGGTCCAGGTGAGGAGCAATGATGGCTGTAAAACTGGAGTGGACTAGGACATGGAAGCAACCTAGATGTCCATCAGCAGATGAATGGATGAGAAAGCTGTGGTATATAAACACAATGGAATATAACTCAGCTGTTGAACATATTTGAGTCAGTTCTAATGAGGTGGATGAAACTGGAGCCTATTATACAGAGTGAAGTAAGTCAGAAAGAAAAACACCAATACAGTATATTAACGCATATATATGTGGAATTTAGAAAGATGGTAACAATGACCCTATATGCAAGACAGCAAAAGAGACACAGATGTAAAGAACAGACTTCTGGACTCTGTGGGAGAAGGTGAGGGTGGGATGATTTGAGAGAATAACATTGAAACATGTATATTACCATTTGTGAAATAGATGACCAGTCTAAGTTCGCTGCATGAAACAGGGCATGAAAAGCTGGTACACTGGGACAACCCAGAGGGAAGAGATGGGGCGGGGGAGGTGAGAGGGGGGTTCAGGATGGGGCACACATGTATACCCTTGGCTGATTCATGTCAATTTATGGCAAAAACCACCACAATATTGTAAAGTAATTAGCCTCAATTAAGATAAATAAATTAATATTTAAAAAGGAATTTAAAAAAACCTGGAAAGAGTTTGATCTCAGGGGTCTTCTAAAATTCAGAAGCAGATGGTCATTAGTAGCCCTGTAGATATATAGAGTAAAATGTTACAGTGCTCTGAAGTATTGCCTTCTGGATTTGAAGTCTTTGGATGTAAGTTTTAGGAAATAGATAGGATATTATCTAGAATAGTGCTTCTGGACTGAATCTAAGTGCATGCTGCTCACTGCCTGACAGGTCAATAAATCAAGGGACAAGTTTTGGGGGCAAGGAATAGCAACTTTATCAGAAGGTCAGCAGACCGAGAAGATGGTCGACTGGTGTCCCAAACAACTATTTTATCAGTTAGAATTCAGGCTTCTCTTATACTAAAAGGAGAGGGGGTGTGGTTGGTTGTTGCAAACATCTTGGTGTTGGACTCCTTTGTTCTTGCAACTATGCATGTAGGTCGGGTCATAATGCTTCTACAGACCTCCGATAAGACAAATGTTATTCTCTGTTCTGTCTCTTATCTCTATATAAGTGGAAAACTTTTATACTCTTAAAGGTTAGAGCATTGAGAATAGGTTATCATGTATATTTCAGGGTATTAGCAACATTCTTGTAGCCAAAAAATAGAATACAAAGGTTAAAATAAAAGAAACATATCTAATAGACAGTCAGGTTTGTTCTTCCCTATTGTACTTCTCAAATCACCTATGGTGAAGGATTGGCTTTTTTTCCCAATCATCATGGACCTTAATTCTTTAAAAACAATAAGAGACAAATTTATACAAAAATAACATAAATAGCAAAGACATTCAAAATGTAAGCCAATTTTTAAAGTATTATTAGATTTTATAAACATAAAATCACCCTGTCAAATTGCTATAAAATTGTTTTTAATGTTACCCTGGATTTCTATGGCAGACCTATAACAAGCAACTCCAAGGCCACACCCATCTATAGACCACAATGAGTAGCATTGTCCCAGAATCTGTTGTTTCCTTTGCCCTCCACAAAATCAGAAATGATTTAGGCTTGAGATTCTCAGATGGCGCAGTGGTAAAGAATCTGCCTGGCAAAGCAGGAGACCCTAGAGATGTGGGTTTGATTCCTGGGTCAGGAAGATCCCCTGGAGTAGGAAATGGCAACCCACTCCAGTATTCTTGCCTGAGAAATCCCCTGGACAGGGGAGTCTGGTGGGCTACAGTCCATGGGACTGTCAAGAGTTGGACACAAATGAGCATGCGCATGCAACATGCAGATCTTTTCCATTTAATCTGATATAAGCATCTTTATATGATCCTTACTTACCTCATGGTACTGGTTCTCCTGGCTGACAATAATGGGCCAGGGAAGAGGGTATGATAGAAGCCCCAGATTTTGTCAAGGAGCTATTGGGCAGGAAACTATCTGCAGTTGCCCGGATGCTTCCAGAATAAGGCCTGAAAGTGTCCACCCACATGCCTGACTTTGAAATCACCCAGGTGACGACATGAGGGTTTTCTCAGACCAAGGATTTGGTAATTAAGGTGTTGACTTGGGATGAAATTAAATCCCTTCTATCATCAGGAAATGAAAGAGAACTTCACAGGCAGGACAAAATTTGAGGACAAATTACTGGTTGTCTCATTTGACATTTATTGAAAAGTCTTGGGGTACTAAAAAGGTTGCAAATACATGAGGGTTTCCAAAATTGGAGTCACATGTAAGTACAGTTTCATTATCAGACACACTCGTCCACAGACACTCAGGTTGAAGTGTGTGTACACACAAATACACACACACGCATGCATACACACACACACAGCAGCTACATCTAGGATCCTTCCCATTTTAATGCCTGGCAGTCTAGCTTCCCTGCATTAGGCAGCCAAATTAGAATGTGTGAGTGTGTGTGTGAGTCTGTGTGTGAGTGTGTGTGTTTTGATTTTCATATATCTTAATCATTCACTCATTTCTTAGATATTTATTGAACACCAGTTATGCGCCAGGCCCTGCAGAGTGATGTACAAGTTATGTTCCAGTACGTGAATAGATGATACCTGAGTCAATAATTCTCAGTGGGGAAGGCCAGGCAGGAGTTGGGTGGAGGTAGGGGTCATCACCAAGATGAGACCCAGACAACCTCCTTTACAAAGTCACATGTGATTTGGGACCTGGAGGAAGAGAAGGACCAGCCACCGGGGTGGCAGGGACTGAGCACCAGGCAAAGGGCTTGTCCCTCCTGATCTGAACCGTGGGTATTTTTTTCTCTTCCTGCCTTCTTTTTTTTGTAGTTAATTAAGTCTCTCTTTTAGTAAGAATTAAAAGGTAATAAAATGCCCTTGTGAAAATAAGTATAGTAAATGGAAAGGGGTCAGTAATGAAGGAAGAGAGAGGATTCCTTATATTTGTAATTGGGTTCAGAGAGTTTATGTTTTCTTTCTTTTGAAAGTGTGCCTGGGTGTAATTGTTTTTAACTGGGGAAGGGAAAATCACATAATTTAATGCTTAAAAAGAGATGTATGTCTTATGTATTGGGCCCAGGCTAAGTAGTGGCATGTATCATCTGATACAAACCCTTTCAACAGCTCTGAAATAGGTGATAATATCACCAGTGTTTGCATGAGTAAACTTAGGCAGGAAAGGAACTGACAGGCCTCCCAGTACATGGTACCAATAGGTAGACCTAGGACTTACACCTAGTCTGAACCCAAAGCCTGGGCTCCTCTCTTTGGATTAGTTAATTAATATTCCCATTCTACAGATGAAGAAACTAAGGCTCAGAAACATGAAGGGACAGGCCCAAGATTATTCAGATGGAAAGGCAGCTATTGGGGTCAAAATGATTTTCAAGACAGTGACAGCAGAGTGTTACACCAAGCATGGGGCCCTTCTGTACGTGAAGCTGGTCTTGAAGCCAGGAATGGATGCCCAGCCTCTGACCCCTTCCAGCTAAATGTCCCATCTCATGCTTATAGACCCACAACAGCAGTAGAGAAAATGTTAAAAGAAAATGAACTCAGAAAAGCCAGGATTCCTTTTAGAGGTTGAGTTTTGGAGTCCTATAGGCCTGGCACAAGTCCTGGCTTTACCACATATATGATCTAACCTTATCTCCACACCAGTTCCATGGGGTATAGTTGTAATTTCTCCCCATTTTACAGACCAGGAGTGTCTTGCGCAAGGTGCAGTAGCTGGCAGGCAGAGGAGGCAGGCACCTGACTCCTCCTCCCTCATGTCTGACCTCCGTTGTCTAAGCATCACCGTGGCTCTAACCAAAGTCAGGCTGGGATTCTGAGGACTTCGCTCCAGGAGCCCTGGGGGGAGAGGAGACATGAGGAGAGTCTCAGAAGCTGGCTCTTCTCACTCTTTTACCAAAAAGCTCACTTCCTGGCCCAGCACTCAAGTCCCTTGTAATCTGGCCCCAAAGTTGCTTTCTGGCCCATCTCACACCAGGCCTCCTAGATGCCCACTCCTGGCCTTCCATTTGTCTACGCTTGCTGAGTCCCACCAGGCAGCTGAGTGGGGAGCACCATTCATATCATTTTCCATCTAAGCAGCGCTGCTTGTTGTTGTACAGCCCCAAGGCCACGGTGGTGACACCCTTCAGTTCTCTCTGCCCACCGTGTGCCCCGCATCCTGCAGTGCTGTGTGAACAATGCCTTCTACTGCCTGCATATCCTGATGCTTGGACAACCAGGGCCTGGCTGAGTCTGGAGAGACTGCCCCCTCAATCAGCGAATTCCTAGAGAGAACGAACAACTTACCCTTTTGCTTTTCAGGCACCGACCAACCAACCCAGAACCTACATCCCACCCACCTCTTTTATCAGGGTCTCACACTCCAGCCAACATTTACCTGCACTAATCACCCCAGGGCCAGGTACCAGACAGCTAGGGACAGCTCCGTGCCCCAGAGGCCACTGAAATCATACAAACCAGGTGACTCTAAGGCTGCTTACCTTGCCTGACCTCTTCCTTCCATGCAAACCATAGCACAGGCTCTTGCCCATGGTTTTTTCCTCTCCCTCTACTTCTTAACTATCTCTGGTGATTCTCCATGCATCCCCAGTGGTGGGGGACCCCCGTCTATTGGGGACTTGTGAGTATAACAGTGTGATTATACAGTGGAAGTGAGAAATAGATTTAAGGGCCTAGATCTGATAGATAGAGTGCCTGAAGAACTATGGAATGAGGTTCGTGACATTGTACGGGAGACAGGGATCAAGACCATCCCCATGGAAAAGAAATGCAAAAAAGCAAAATGGCTGTCTGGGGAGGCCTTACAAGTAGCTGTGAAAAGAAGAGAGGCGAAAAGCAAAGGAGAAAAGGAAAGATATAAGCACCTGAATGCAGAGTTCCAAAGAATAGCAAGAAGAGATAAGAAAGCCTTCTTCAGTGATCAATGCAAAGAAATAGAGGAAAACAACAGAATGGGAAAGACTAGAGATCTCTTCAAGAAAATTAGAGATACCAAGGGAACATTTCATGCAAGGATGGGCTCGATAAAGGACAGAAATGGTATGGACCTAACAGAAGCAGAAGATATTAAGAAGAGGTGGCAAGAATACACAGAAGAACTGTACAAAAAAGATCTTCACGACCCAGATAATCATGATGATGTGATCACTNTTCTTCAGCGATCAATGCAAAGAAATAGAGGAAAACAACAGAATGGGAAAGACTAGAGATCTCTTCAAGAAAATTAGAGATACCAAGGGAACATTTCATGCAAGATGGGCTCGATAAAGGACAGAAATGGTATGGACCTAACAGAAGCAGAAGATATTAAGAAGAGGTGGCAAGAATACACGGAAGAACTGTACAAAAAAGTTATTCACGACCCAGATAATCATGATGATGTGATCACTAATCTAGAGCCAGACATCTTGTAATGTCAAGTCAAGTGGGCCTTAGAAAGCATCACTACGAACAAAGCTAGTGGAGGTGATGGAATTCCAGTTGAACTGTTTCAAATCCTGAAAGATGATGCTGTGAAAGTGCTGCACTCAATCTGCCAGCAAATTTGGAAAACTCAGCAGTGGCCACAGGACTGGAAAAGGTCAGTTTTCATTCCAATTCCAAAGAAAGGCAATGGCAAAGAATGCTCCAACTACCGAACAATTGCACTCATCTCACATGCTAGTAAAGTAATGCTCAAAATCCTCCAAGCCAGACTTCAGCAATACATGAACCATGAACTCCCTGATGTTCAAGCTGGCTTTAGAAAAGGCAGAGGAACCAGAGATCAAATTGCCAACATCTGCTGGATCATGGAAAAAGCAACAGTCTTAAAATAGACATAAGATAATAAACATATTACTTTCGGTCATTCATTTGAAAAAAAAAATTGTGACATTTAACACTGGAACTTTAATATTATGAAACTCTTTAAGGTACAAGACTTAGTATGTGTATATATGTTACATGTGAGTGAGTGAGAGAAGTCACTCAGTCGTGTCCGACTCTTTGCGACCCCATGAACTGTAGCCCACCAGGCTCCTCCGTCCATGGGATTCTCCAGGCAAGAATACTGGAGTGGGTTGCCATTTCCTTCTCCAGGGGATCTTTCCAACCCAGGGATCAAACCCAGGTCTCCCGCATTGTGGGAAGACACTTTAACCTCTGAGCCACCAGGGAAGCTGATGTATGTTACATAAACATTATCTAATTAGTTTATCCTAATAGGCTCACAGAACAGGTAAGGATGTGAATGCGTTCTGCTGTTTATTACATACTAATTCAAATGCAAAATGTAAAAAGCTTTTTTTTTGTCAATTAGAATGTGATTCTAAGTACCAATTGACAGTTAATTTTTGATATTTACAGCCATCATAATTGAATCTTTCTGGAGCGTAAAAGTTAATTGCATGTAAGAAAAACTAGTCAAATTACGTAAATGTGGAACTTGTGCAAATTTCAGAGAAGTGCTATTAAACACTTATTTCAATAAAAGTAAGGGAAGATTAATGCTTTTCTGCTTTATAAAAAGTGACATGAGAAAAATCTGTTTCACACTCTTCTTTTTTTCAAAATTCAAAAGTTCTTAGGTCTCCAAAGTGGTATAATTTTCCATAATCACTTTATTTTTACATAGAAAATAGATTTCTGCATAGACAAAGTTGACATAAATACTCAAATGGATTTTAGATTGAATTTTCATTAATATAGAATTCCAAATGTTTACATACACGGGACTTTCTGTCATCGTATTCTTTTTAATTTTTTTTTAACCTGAATTTGCACCTTCATTTGATTGTAATTAGATTTGTTGACAAACCTAAACCAACAATTCCAGTTGGGAAATGAAAAAGGTTAAGCTTCTAGGTAATCAGAAAGCTTTCTCTAGACAATTTAGTCAAAAGCCACAATTCATGATGCAAACCTAAGTGTCTTTAGTTTTGCCTTGTTAATTCCACATTTACAGAATACACTTTGATGATTTTCCTCTCATGAGACTGTTTAAAGACATGGAACAGCAAACAGAGGAGTTTGTGTCCCTATCCCCAAACTGATTAAAATCCAAAGCTTGATTAAATGGCAACATTGTCTCTTCTTTGGATTTAAAAACCCTCAACTGAGTTCCAATACTCATTTCACCACATTCTCCATCACAGTCCAGGAAACCCACTCTCCTTTATTTAGTTCAGTAACTAAGAAAAGGGACAGCTCTTGTTGCAATGTTCAGAAACTACTCTATGTGTAAAGGTGAAGGTGAAGTCGCTCAGTCGTGTCCGACTCTTTGCAATCCATCCATGGGATTCTCCAGGCAAGAATACTGGAGTGGATTGCCATTTCCTTCTCCAGGGGATCTTCCCGACCAAGGGATTGAACCCAGGTCTCCCACATTGGGGGCAGATGCTTTATCCTCTGAGCCACCAGGGAAGCCCACTCTATGTGTAAAGGCAGGGAAAAAAATGGATCTCAGACACGATAATGAACCTCAAACATTCAATGAATTTAAACCAATCATTCTTACATAATTAAATTGTCAAGTTATAAAACTTACAATGTTGTAATGAATATCATAAAAAAGATAAAATATCATAATGATAGCTCTGATTTCTAATTCTATATTATTTTTGTTTCTTTAAAGGATTATTTCTTATACATATTTCTTATTACTCATATATAACATGTATATACATGTGATATATATAAATCTGAACTACAAATTTGTTTTTCCTATTTTTCATAAAACATGATTTATTTGGCAATGTATCATATCTATAGTTAAGCTATAATCTCCCTTTTCTTTAAAATCATTTAATTTTTCTAGAAATGAAATAGCTTTATCATAATTAGGGTGGGACCATGATTAAAAATATACTTAATAGTATTACCTGTCTCTTATACACATCTCTTAAATATACTTAGCTTTAGGAAAAAAAATTATTGAAATCTTTGTTATAAGTAAGTGTTCTTAGATCAAAGTTAGGAAAATACTTATTTCTTTTATGGGTTAATTAGAAAGGAGACAGTTGCAAGTTCAAACTGAGATGCACCACAAAATTCATGGATGAAGTTACAAACTACTACTCTATATAGATGGAACTTCTAATATACCAACACAGAGGAGATATATGAAATAAAAGTTCTCTAGCAACTCTCTTATACACATCTCTAGATCATCATCAGATTTTCTTTTCACAACTGGATAGGCAAAATAACTGTTGCTCTGCAAGTTGATCAGTTTTGAGAAGGATTCACTACTATTTCCTAAAACTCTGACTATATTTCCTGCCATATCAACATGACTAACCAAAATATTCAAAATACTCAATTAAAAAAATGTTTACCTCTTTAAATGACTAATTTATCTGTTTTTCATTTTTATGGATGAATTTTCATATGTTTTGACTACATTTTTCTCTTTGATTTCAATGTTCAATTCCACAAGTAATTGTTGAATGAACATTACATGGTTCAGTTCAGTTTAGTCACTCAGTTGTTTCTGATTCTTTGTGACCCCAGGGACTGCAGCATGACAGGCCTCCCTGTCCATCACCAACTCCGAGGGCTTGCTCAAACTCGTGTACATTGAGTCAGTGATGCCACTGAACCATCTCATCCTCTGTTGGCCTCTTCTCCTCCCACCTCCGATATTTCCCAGCATCAGGCTCTTTTTCAATAAGTCAGTTCTTCACATCAGGTGGCCAAAGTTTTGGAGTTTCAGCTTCAGCATCAGTCCTCCCAATGAACATTCAGGACTGATTTTCTTTAGGATGGATTTGTTGGATCTCCTTGCAGTCCAAGCATCTTCTCCAATACCACAGTTCAAAAGCAGCAATTCTTCCTTGGTCAGGTTTCTTTATAGTTCAATTCTCACATCCATACATGACCACAGGAAAAAACCATAGCTTTGACTAGATGGATCTTTGTTGGCAAAGTAATGTCTCTGCTTTTTAATATACTGTCTAGGGTGGTCATAATTTTTCTTCCAAGGAGTAAGCGTCTTTTAATTTCATGGCTGCAGTCACCATCTGCAGTGATTTTGGAGCCCCAAAGATAAAGTCTGTCACTGTTTCCACTGTTTCTCCATCTCTTTGCCATGAAATGATGGAACCGAATGCCATGATCTTCATTTTCTGAATGTTGAGCTTTAAGCCGACTTTTTCACTCTCCTCTTTCACTTTCATCAAGAAGCCCTTTAGTTCTTCTTCAGTTTCTGCCATAAGGGTGGTGTCATCTGCATATCTGAGGTTACTGATATTTCTCCTGGCAATCTTGATTCCAGTTTGTGCTTCTTCCTCCCCAGCGTTTCTCATGATACTCTGCATAGAAGTTAAATAAGCAGTCTGACAATATACAGCCTTGACGTACTCCTTTTCCTATTTGGAACCAGTCTGTAGTTCCAGGTCCATTTCTAACTGTTGCGTCCTGCCCAGCATACAGATTTCTCAAGAGGCAGGTCAGGTGGTCTGGTATTGCCATCTCTTTCAGAACTTCCACAGTTTATTGTGGTCCACATAGTCAAAGGCTTTGCCATAGTCAATATAGCAGAAATAGATGCTTCTCTGGAACTCTCTTGCTTTTTTGATGATCCAGTGGATGTTGGCAATTTGATCTCTGGTTCCTCTGACTTTTCTAAAACCAGCTTGAACATCTGGAAGTTCATGGTACACATATTGTTGAAGCCTGGCTTAGAGAAATTTGAGCATTCCTTTGCTAGCATGTGAGATGAGTACAAATGTGCGGTAGTTTGAGCATTCTTGGGCATTGCATTCCTTTGGGATTGGAATGAAAACTGACTGCTTCCAGTCCTGTGGCCACTGCTGAGTTTTCCACATTTACTGGCATATTGAGTGCATCACTTTCACAGCATCATCTTTTAGGAGTTATTTCATAGCTCAACTGGAATTCCATCCCTTCTACTAGCTTTGCTTCCTTAGGCCCACTTGACTTCACATTCTAGGATGTCTGGGTCTAGGTGAGTCATCACACCATCATGATTATCTGTGTCCTGAAGATCTTTTTTGCACAGTTTTTTATGTATATTCTTACCATCTCTTAATATCTTCTGCTTCTGTGAGGTCCATAGTTTCTGTTCTTTATTGAGCTCATCTTTGCATGAAATGTTCCCTTGGTATCTCTAATTTTCTTGAAGAGATCCCAAATCTTTCCATTCTATTATTTTCCTCTATTTCTTTGCATTGATTACTGAGGAAGTCTTCCTTATCTTTCCTTGCTATTCTTTGGAACTCTGCATTCAAATGAGTATAACTTTCCTTTTTTCCTTTGCTTTTTGCTTCTCTTCTTTTCACAGCTATTTGTAAGGCATCCTCAGACAGCCATTTTTATTTTTTTGCATTTCTTCTTCTTGGGGATGATCTTGATCCTTATCACCTGTATAATGTCATGAACCTTCATCCATAGTTATTCAGGCACTCTGTCTATCAGATCTAGTCCCTTAAATCTATTTCTCACTTCCACTATATAGTTGTAAGGGATTTGATTTAGGTCATACCTGAATGGTCTAGTGGTTTTCCCTACTTCTTCAATTCGAGTCTGAATTTGGCAATAAGGAGTTCATGATCTGAGCCACAGTCAGCTCCTGGTCTTGTTTTTGTTGACTGTATAGAGCTTCTTCATATTTGGTTCCAAAGAATATAATCAATCTGATTTCAGTGTTAACCATCTGGTGATGTCCATGTGTATAGTCTTCTCTTGTGTTGTTGGAAGACAGTGTTTGCTATGACCAGTGTGTTCTCTTGGCAAAACTTTATTAGCCTTTACCCTGCTTTATTCTGTACTCCAAGGCCAAATTTGCCTGTTAGTCCAGGTATTTTTTGACTTCCTACTTTTGCATTCCAGTTCCCTATAATGAAAAGGACATATTTTGGGGGTGTTAGTTCCAAAAGGTCTTGTAGGTCTTCATAGAACTGTTCAACTTCAGCTTCTTCAGCATTACTGGTTGGGGCATAGACTTGGATTACTGTGATATTGAATGGTTTGCCTTGGAAACGAACAGAGATCATTCTGTCATTTTTGAGATTGCATCCAAGTACTGCATTTGAGACTCTTTTGTTGACTATGATGGCTACTCCATTTCTTCTGAGGGATTCTTGCCCACAGTAATAGATATAATGGTTAATTGAGTTAAATTCCCCCATTCTAGTCCATTTTAGTTCACTGATTCCTAAAATGTTGATGTTTCCTCTTGCCATCTCCTGTTTGTCCACTGCCAATTTGCCTTGATTCATGGACTTAACATTACAGGTTCCTATGCAGTATTGCTCTTAAAGAATCAGACCTTGCTTCTATCACCAGTCACATCCACAACTGGGTGTTTTTGCTTTGTTTTGTTTTTGCTTTGGCTCTGTCTCTTCATTCTTTTTGGAGTTATTTCTTCACTGATCTCCAGTGGAGATCCGTGATCTACTAATCCCCAGTAGCATATTGGGTACCTACCCAACTGGCGAGTTTATCTTTCAGTGTCTTATCTTTTTGCCTTTCATACTATTCATGGGGTTCTCAAGGCAAGATCACTGAAGTGGTTTGCCATTCCCTTATCTAGTGGACCACACTTTGTCAGAACCCTCTACCATGACGCATCCATGTTGGGTGGCCCTACACAGCATGGCTTAGTTTCATTGAGTTAGACAAGGTTGTGGTCTATGTGATTAGATTGGTTAGTTTTCTGTGATTGTGGTTTTAGTCTGCCCTTGGATGCCCTCCCTCAGTGCCTATCATCTTATTGGGGTAGTAAAGCACAAGTCACAAGCCATTCAAGGAGGCTTGTCTGAGTGATGGACAAAATTCCTTACCTATAAGTAGCTGTCCTGTCCAAGTTCTAATCTCCACTATTACTTCTTTTTATTTCTTGTTCCATCTATCTATCTGTAACTTCATGCCCTTTGGCTTTGAATGCAATTGTTCCATACTTTGTGGATCAGTCTATTTTGGCTGAGAGATTAAAGTTTCCCATTTAATGACCTTTAGCCTCAAAATTCTTCAGGCAAGAATACTGGAGTAGGTAGCAATTCCCTTCTCCAGGAGATCTTTCCAACACAGGGATCAAACTTGGGTTTCCGGAATTGCAAGCAGATTCTTTATTGTCTGAAACACCAAGGAAGCCTAAAAATATCCAGAAAAATCCTATATACTAATATCAACATAGATACACCAATTATTTCCATCAGGTGACATCCTAGATTATTGAAAGGAAAGTTTAATTTATGGCAGAAATGTGTATGTAGGCATTTTCAAATCTTTATAACTGCAGTTCACATACTAAGATCCTTGTCTTCGGTCAAGAGAATGAATGCATCACTTTTAGAGAATAGAGACAGAATCTGATGAATCAGACTTACTCATTCTCTGGTCACAGTCTCTTTTGTCACACTCTGGTCACACTCTCTTCACTGCCTATCCTCAGCTACCGACCAGAAATGAAGAGAGGAAGAAAGAACACGAGGTTAATCTTGTACTCAGGATAGTAGCTTGCTATTGTATCTTAGGTGTTTTTCTGTTTCTTACTACTGGATATATGTTTAAGAATCATACAGATTATACAAAAAAAATTGCCTAAGAAACTGACTATATTTCCTCAATATTCAAAATGTTTGAAACATATGTTTCCTTCACAACCTGGAGTTAAAACATAAAGCATCTTCTATTTACTTAGAGGCAATATGTTTATCAATTTCTTATTGACACCTGGGTTTTGTCCATTATTTGCAGCCCACTGGGAAAAGGGAGGTCTTGCCTCATCCCTACAGTTCATCTTGCTTTCCTAAGTGTGGATACAAGCACACATGCCCAAGTGCTCATCAACATTTGCTGTCAGATTTTTTTTAATCTCCTGAGATGACACCCTACTATTTTCTACCCAACCAAACCATCCTTTCCTCCAAATTGGGCTCAATTTATCCACTATTTAAAACTTTTAGGCCACATCTTCTAGACAAATCTGAACCCTTAATGCTAAAGTTCTGGCCTTTTCTTTTGCTGATTAATGATGTATAGGCATGCTATGTTTCACATTTCTTCATATTCAATTTTTATGAATCAACAATATTGCTATTTAGTTTTTTGTGTGTCTTGAATTCACATGTATATTGTAAGTTCCTTGGGAAAGCCCCATTTTAGACTCCCCAGGCATTTAGTCTTCAAAAGATAATTACCATTGGTTCATACAGTTTGCTCCACTATTCACTAATATATTCGATTTTAAATTCTTATTACTGATATATGTTGAAGGAATAATATTGATGAAATTTCAAGAGCAGTATATCATATGTCAACCATTTACACTTCTATAGTGCTTTTATCAATACTGTTGAATTTCAGAATGCTTTCTTCATCTATTCAATCATTGAAAGGATTGAACTACATCAGTATGTCAAACCAAAGCTGGCAGTCTTACAATATAAAAATATAGCTTTTGATTCAAACTGTATAGGACAGCTATGTCAAAACAGAATCCAAAAGTAAGAATCTAAAATAAATGTTTTAATGAAATCTTTCCTTGGGGAAAACCAGTGACCTATCTTTTCCAAGATGCTGCTTTGGATGACAATCAATACCTGCATTTGTGTGTATGGGTGAAAAACTGAAATCTGATCAGCAGTTTTTTCATATGATAAATGTGGGAAACTAGATGTCAAGTAACTGCTGCCTGTGGACTTATGCATTAATTCATTACTTGCCAGAATGTGTTGTGTAGATACATCATGTATTTGAAAACTTCAGTCTATTTCCAGCTTAAATTTTATATTTAGATAGTTTTAAATTGTCCTCTAACTAATACTTTATTATTTTTGTTAGCTCAGCAGTTAATACCAATGAGCAATTTGCATTCTTCTTGGTTAATTTTTTAAGTAATTACAAGTAATAAAATATGTAGTATTTTATTTTATGGCTTATTTGATCTCCTCTTAAAGTTCACATGTAAAATGCTCCATAAATCTAATGTTCAATGTCATATTATTATTTGACATTAAATCTACCTACAATAAATGTGGCTATCTAATTAATTAAGCAAAATATGTGTTATAAAATAAAAAAAATAAGCTTTAGAGTTCAACTAGAGATGTAGCACTCCCTTTTTGTTCATATAGAGCCTTTTTGGCATCAGTAATATAGATAAGAAATGTACTTGGACTTGCAACATAATACATTTCAATGTATACTTCATTATATAATATAAAAATACATTAATGTAGGTTACATATCTATGTTTTATATATACATATATATACACTCATTTCTATGAAATGATCACTAAAATAATTTTTATATTTTGAAAATTGGTAAAATCTAAATATTATAAAACCAGTGTCCTTTATTAGTCATGCATATGTCTGTCTCTTATACACATCTAGATGTGTATAAGAGACAGGATTTCAGTGTTGACCATCTGGTGATGTCCATGTGTAAGCTTACTCAATCCTACAGCTCTTGCTTGTTTTTCTTTTATCAATATTTCCTTTATACATATATTCAGAACTTCTGACAAATTTGTGAAGAAGAACAAATGTATCTAGGGTGTCTTTAATTCTTTTAGAGGTATTATTTATACAAAGATGAGAGCATAGTTGTAATGATTGGACTAAAATATATTTATTTCCCTATATATTGTTTATGTATTCAATTATTTAAAAAGAAAACACTCGTAAAAGTAGCAAATGCCTTTATGTGAAGTGTGCTAGGTGTTAGTAATCATTAGAACAATATATGTACAAATATGATCCCTTGTGAAGCTTAGCTTCTAGTAAAAATGTTATACAGGGAAATTTTGAAGATAGAAAATGCCTTCCTAAATCAAGAAAATGTAGTAAAAACTGTGGGATGGAAGTGAATGAAATTGTTATTACAGGTAGAAATTCAAGTTTTGCCATGCAAGTGACTGCTTAGCCACACTTTAATATCAGCTAAACCAAATTCTGCTCAGTAAATGTGTCTTTCCTTGTGTATTTGTGTAAGGAGATCTTTAGATTACATTTGTTCTTGAGTTATGACATAGCAAAGTACTAATATGCTAATAGCTTTATCCATCTCTATAACTCAGCAATAATTAAGTATATGCGTTATGTCTATATTCTAGGGATAATCTATTCTAGGGGTAATTAATCTATGTAATTAATCACATTAATTTAACCCATCCACATCTTGCTAGGTTGAATTGTTCTGAATCAAGACTGATAAAAAGAAAAAAGCCAAAAAAAAAAGAGTCCTAATGCCCTGTTTATGCATAATCTCAATAATGAGTTACCTTTTTAAAATTTAAAGATACTTTAAAATGTATAGTAACCAGTCCCTATATGCTGAATGTTAAGCAGCATTAGGACAGTGTCATTCTGAAGAATAAAATGAGGATGGACAAAGAATAATGAAGAGAAGGTGAAGAAATTGGGGAAAAAATGAAATAAAGGCAGAATTCAATTATAAAATTCACCTATGAATTTTTGTTCAAACATCCAGTTAATAAGAAATAGCATCTAATATCAATTTAATAAACATTTATTTGGATTTATGAGAAGCTGATTAAAATAAAGCAAACTTTTAAAATTTCCAGAGTATAAGCCTGAATGGTAGCATATTTAGTCCTTTTTTTTTAATTCTTAAAAGTCTATGAAGAGAGTCAAAATTACCTTTTTTGCATGTGCGCTTTATTTATTATTATTATTATTATTTTTTACTTTACAATACTGTATTGGTTTTGCCATACATTCATAAATCCGGAAAGGCTGTGAAAAGAGACAAAGAAGGCCACTACATAATGATCAAAGGATCAATCCAAGAAGAAGATATAACAATTATAAATATATATACACCCAACATAGGAGCACCGCAATATGTAAGA
>SJYT01064249.1:52483-120215 GCA_006410635.1 Cephalophus harveyi | reverse complement strand
GTTTCCCCATCTATTTCCCATGAAGTGATGGGACCAGATGCCATGATCTTCGTTTTCTGAATGTTGAGCTTTAAGCCAACTTTTTCGCTCTCCTCTTTCACTTTCATCAAGAGGCTTTTGAGCTCCTCTTCACTTTCTGCCATAAGGGTGGTGTCATCTGCATATCTGAGGTTATTGATATTTCTCCAGGCAATCTTGATTCCAGCTTGTGTTTCTTCCAGTCCAGCGTTTCTCATGATGTACTCTGCATAGAAGTTAAATAAGCAGGGTGACAATATACAGCCTTGATGTACTCCTTTTCCTATTTGGAACCAGTCTGTTGTTCCATGTCCAGTTCTAACTGTTGCTTCCTGACCTGCGTACAGATTTCTCAAGAGGGCCATAGCCCTCAAGTGCTGTCAAAAAGTGCCCCTTCATTCTGGACTTAAAATAACTTTCTGACTTCATCCTTTTGAGACATGCTGCCAACCCTTGAGTCTCATCAGCAGCTTGGCTCACATCAGAAGTGCCAGGCTCCTTTAAACTTGGAGAGACTGACCAGGTACGGGGCAGTAGGAACCTTAGAGTTTCTGTTTCCACATCATATCTTCTTATGACGTTTTTGCTTTTTTGTGTGCATTTTCTGACAAGGTATTTCACTGTTCGGCTGGCCTGTCTATCCTCAAAACCCAGACTGGTGATTCCCTGTAGCAATGCTAAGTCAACACATCCTTCTTTATCTCCACGATTCTAGCAATATGAAATGTGACTGAATATACAGACTGATTCATGGGTCACATTGTCTCCTGTTCTTGCCATTGTGGAGCAATAATATATTTGATTTTAGTCTTTGGTCTTCAGATAACCAAATGGGTGACCTTGAACTGGTTTCTTCATTTCTCTGAGGGGGTGGAACTGAGTCTCTTTGGAGAAATAAGTTTGGGTTATTTGACAAATCATTCTTCCACCTTCTGTAGAATATTATTGGCCCACTGAAGGTTTCAGGGTTTTGGTAAAGTGTTGGACTTCCCTGGTGGCTCAGATGGTAAAGTGTCTGCTAGCAATGTGGGAGACTTGGGTTCAATCCCTGGGTCAGGAAGATCCCATGGAGAAGTAAATGGCAACCCACTCCAGTACTCTGGAAAATTCATGAACTGAGGAGCCTGATAGGTACAGTCCATGGGGTTGCAAAGAATCGGACACAACTGAGCAACTTCACTTTCACTTTCACTTTGTCGCTAGGACTTGAGTGACCTACTAGAGAAGTATTGGTATCAGATCAGTATGAGACTTTGGAGAATGACTCAAGTGGTAAAGCATCTGCCTGCAGTGTGGGAGACCTGGGTTCAATCCCTGGGTTGGGAAGATCCCCTGGAGAAGGAAATGGCAACCCACTCCAGTACTCTTGCCTGGAAAATTCCATGGACTGAGAGGCTCTTCAGAGCCTGGTAGGCTACAGTCCATGGTGTCGCAAAGAGTCAGACACGACTGAGTGACTTCACTTTCACTTTAACATTTTGCTAATGAAGAAACTAAAACCCAAGTGGGTTCTGGGACTTACCATGCCCCATGCAAGTCTAGTACCAAAATCTGGGACTCAGTTCCCAACTTGATGGCCTTTGAATATACAACTTCCAGCCTCCAGGTCAGAAATGGACCTTGATATTCACAGACCAACCCTCCTGCCTTCTTCAGTGGACTCTGATTTATTACGATGCAGCCACCCAGCAAAAAATGTGTAGTCAGTTGTTTTCTCAGCAAATTTACAAAAGTTGGAGATACTTTCTGTGGTTGAGAATACAACTGATTAGAAAACATTTAAAATTTCAGGCATTTGGAGTAAAGTGCCTTGTTCAAAGTCATCAGGCAAATGGTGGGCAGAGCCAGAACTGGAAGTGAAGAGCTCCAGAGAGACAACTGGAAGATAATGGATGGTGACAGGCCATCCAGACCATGCTTCTGGCTTCCTGAAGTCCAGATGGACTCCCCACAGTGACATGTTGATTGATCGAAGCACCAGTGCTGAGATGACTGCAAATCCCCGGCACGTGGGTATAGCTGCACATTTGTCTCTAGGAGGCTCTAGGTTAGAACATCACCTCCCCGCTTGCAAGCACCAGTAGAGTTGCCACCAGCTAAAGAGCAAAATAGGACCCTAAGGAGCAAGTTTCATGACCATTGGGATGTCAGCCAAGAAAATAGAGGCAGAGAGAAAAGAGAGTGTGTGGTATTTTTTCCCCCCCATAGGGTTTTTGCTGTCTCTTAAACAAATCTGACCCTAGGTATAAGCTTGCCCTTTTTCAGTCCCAACTTCCCTGGTTATAAAATCATGTTTGGCAACTGCTCTGAAAGTTATTAAAGTTGCAGCAGTAAACTATGGGAGGCCAGAGAATTTCAGACAAAAGTTATTGCATCAGTAACTCAGAAACTAATTCCTAAAACTCTTGACACATTTATCCAGAGGGCTAGTGCCAATACAGAAATGGAAATCATCATCAAGGGCCACTGTGTACCTGGAATTAAAATCCATCATTCCTCAGAGCAGAGAGCTATGATTGTGGAAGAATATGAATAGTCATGCCTTTTCACCACCATCTTCTCTCAAAAATAGAACCCTTTATTTTTCAGAAGAACAAGAAAAATTCTGCTCTCTTTGTCTGTTTTTCCTTAAGAACCCCTCATTTACATTTTCTTTTCAATTTTTTTCTTTGACAGTTCCACATTTAAACAGAAAGGCCTCCGTTTCCTTATTCAATTGCTCTGGTTTTATTTTGGATAGAAATCCTGTTGGGTACAGTAACAGAGAACAAACTTCACAACAGCAATAGTGCCTTCTACAGCATCTATTGTAGGGAAACTTAATACACTTTTATCAAATGGCGGAGGCACTGGCTCCATTGCTCCGAATTAACTACAAAAGAGCATAGAAAGGGAACAGCACTGCCTTCATCCAGCAAACCTCACTGCATGCCCAGCAACATGGCAAGAACCAGAGACACACAATCCCCATCCAGGAACACCCCCTTGAAAGACCATAGTTTGCTTTGAGTGATGCCTTCCTCACCAAAAGTTAATGAATGGAAAAGATTTGATGGGATCCCATGTTAACAAATAAATGGAGAAATGAGCCCTCTAATTCAGTGTTAGAGAACTGACAATATCCTCAGAGTTTTAAATGCATATATGCTTTGACCCAGGTTCTAAGAATTTGTCCTAAGATAAACTCTCAGGGCTAGCCTCAGCATGATCGTAAAGAGGAAAAACCAGGAGCAATGCACAAATCGTTAAAATGCAGTCTTTGACCTGATCATGTAATTTATATTGATTGTCTTGTGGCAAACCATTGAGGGAGCATGTGTGTGTATGACCTTATTTGTGTAAAACTGTAGCTACAATGCTGCTTACAGAGATGTTTACCATGGTAGTCTCTAGATGAGTTTCCAGGTGACTTTTGCTTTCCTTTACCAACTTTTCTGAATTTTTAGTATTTTTATACTTGAAATTTGGGAGGGTGCTTTAAATTTTTTTTAAACAAAAAGCTAGTCTTTCCCTAAGTTCCTTAGCACTCGTACTACCATACCTAAGCCCAACCTAGTGGTAAGATAGTATGAAACATTGTGATGAGTTAAGGTGAATCCACATGTCAAAATTCATCAAATTGTACACTTTTGGATGTGCAATTTATTGTGCATTATACCTCAATAAAATTGTTTTTCTTTAAAAGGAAAGAAAATATGAAATAGTCCAGGTAATTTCCATTCTCTACACAAAGTTATCAAAATAATTATATATTTAAAAAAACCTGAATCAATGTTGGGAAGTAAATTTGATGTTCCAATCAGTGACAGGAGGCTATTCCAAGAGGCTAATAGCCTGAGTGAGGTGTAAAAATGTTCATTTAGCTTATTCTGTATTCTCTGACTGTGTCAGTGTCCTTGATTATAGACAGATGCAGAGCTCACATTTGACCTGCTTCTGTCGTCTCCTGTTTGCACCTTTTTGCAGAGTCCCCGTCAATCTTAGGTAGCTTTTACCCCAAAATACATGCTTCAATGCACTTTAATTTTCCTGCAGTCAGTAAATAGCACTTGCCTGCTTCCCTTAAGTAACTATATAGCAAACCCAAGGATTCTGAGATTTGAGGATCAGATAAAATTCCAAAAACCAAGCATTCTTTCCAGAGATAATTATTAGTACACTGATAAATGCTTTGAAGACTATTCCTTCACTCTGCTGGCAGATTTTCTCAGGTGTACATATTTTTTCCTGTATGAAATAGTCCAAAGGTCTGGAGTTGCCTAAAAAGTAAGACAAAAGACACACCAGTGGCCACAGTAGGTTTAAGAATTGGGTCTCTGAGTTAGTTGGACAAGAAGGAAATAAATGTGTGTGTGTGTGTGTGTGTGTGTTGCTGTGACCATCCTGAGTGACCATCCTCAGAACCACCTAGGGTTCCACCTCTTCGTACGGAATGGAGAACATGGGCCCTGAGGTCAGGGCAGGCATGAGACCTCTCTGCAGGTTAGGTCTGCTTCTCATCACTGTTTTTCTGTGTTTTTCCCCTCTGCTTTCCAATGCAACCAGTTGGACTGTGCTGCAGGGAAGAATTGGGCGCCCAGAGAACCCGTTCCGAGTGGCCCTGGAATATATCTCAAATGGAAACCGAAGCTTATCTGCAGTGGACTTCTTTGCCCTGAAGAACTGCAGCGAAGGTATCTGAATCTGGCTTTCCCCCTCCACTCCTTGGTCGCTTGTTGTCTTAAGTAGGTCAGTAATCTGCCACCATAATTAGCTGGAAATGTGCACACTTATACAGAAGTGTCTCAGTGCTTTGAGTTTGATTCTGAATATTGCCAAGTGGTTCACAGCCCAGCTGATCAATTTTCAAAGACTGAGTTATAGTATTATATCTACTTAGCTTAAAGCTATATCAAATAGAATATAGTCTTTGTTGGATAACACATTAGCTCAACTTCCCTGGAGTCCAAATGCTTTCAACTATGGTTTTGTTTTGTTTTGTGGAAATTTTCAAATGTTTGCAAATGAATAGAATAGTGCAATGGGCTCCCATATACCCTCAACCCAGTTTCAACAATTATCAACATTCTGCCTTTTTTTTTTCCCACATGTATCTCCATCCCACTAACTTGATAATGATTAGTACTTTACTTCCCCACCCCCCCGAGGTAAAATTTACAATTAAGTGTTTTTAATAATTTGATTTAAGCTGTTATTAAGGGACAATGTGAGAAATGGTTATATGTGAAAATTCTTGCTTATTTTGTAAAAATCATTAAGGCATGTGTCATTGAATTCCTTTTGCATAACTCCACACTGTGAATTTATTTCAAGATTTATTACCAAGAGAAGACATCTCTCTCCTGAAGAGTAATTTGTCAATTTTTTTTTTCTCTTTGTCTTTGTTGCCAGGAAACTCTGAGCTAAATGCAATACTCAATCACAGTAAATTATATCTGTGTAGTTATTTGATAAACTTATTTTCCATTCCCTCTACAAAGTTTTTGATCTTCTATTCCTATTTTCAAGATCATATTTTATATATTTTTTTCATTAGACATTGCTCCAAGTGTGATTAGTATGCAGGAGAAGACTGATCATTGATACAGATATGAGGTTGATCTTTCCTTGATTCTTCAGAAGACCTAGGGTCATCATTATAAATATCCTTTATTATTTTTCCACAAGTAAAGGGTATATAAGATGGACTTGAATTATACAAATCTTCAGGAAACAAGTTGCTTGCATAGCCACTATTCTCCTGCCATGCTTGCCTCTTCCTAGAGGTTCACTAACCTGTACTATGGAACCTATGATCTGGAGGCCCAGGAATGAAGTATAGACATAAAGGGAGTCTGTGGCACTCCCAGGCCTAACCTCTCCATTTAGAATGTTCATCAGCAACCATGAAGTCTCATAACACATAACCATTGGTTGCATGTTGAGGCCCTGTTTTGAATATGAAGCTGAATACAAAAGGGACTCCTTTATGTAGGAACCCTACTGACCACCCAGTTCCTTATCTTGCTGTTGCTCTTCATTCACTGCTGGCCCTGCAAGAACTTTCACAAAGTGATTTTCTTTCTTTCTTTCTTTTTTAATCAAAACTGGTTTATGCGTCAGAAAAAGAAAAATCTATCATAACATGATAGATTGAACTTCAGTTCAAATTGAAAAGGTGCCTAGCCTGTGATGTGAGATGCTGTACAAGAAACATATGGTTTGGAAGAAAGCCAGGAGCTTGTACAAATGTTTCCACACTCACGAACTTAGGGATTTGTGAATGTCTCTGGACATCATCAGTCCTCACCAATGTCAAGGGTCCACGTACCGTCCAAAAGAGGTCATGTGTTGAAATGGAGCCAGTTATCAGGAATGTGTCAGGAAGAAGGTATGAGTTCCCAGAATTGGCCTAATCTCATTTCAGCAGCATCAGAAGGGAATAAGAGGCTATGAAACTCCAAGTATTAGGCCCAGCACAAATACTCCTGCAAAATTCTTTGCACCTTTGAAAGATCTCAACCAGTTGTGCACATTTTTCCTTCCTTACTCCTACAACTTCCTTTCACCTACAGTATTCTCCCTCTAGTTTATCTTGCATTTGCAGCAATCCATTGCACAGTTTACAAGATATGTTTCTTTTCTGCTTCTCTACCCTTACAAAACCAAGAGAGTTGACCTCTCTAACTTTCTCTAATCGTCCAGAAAGAAAGTGTTTCTTCTGGCAGGACACTCTCTTAAGGAGGAAGAAAAGAAATCTGTCTCTGATTCCTTAAGGAAAGTGGACTTGCCAAGAGACCCAGGAAGGTTCTCATGGCCCAGCTACCTTCCTTCAGAGGCTCCAAGTCCAAGAACAGATGGTTTTCATGGGGAAGCAGGTGTCCTCTGTGCTCCTTCTCAAGTTTGGAATCCTGTGGCCACCAAGAGGTATGAAAGGACCACTGTGGATATGTGAGGCAGAGAACAGAGTGATCCCAGTGTTTCCTGAGAACTTCTAACTCTTCCTCCTATAATGGAACAAATTCAGGTGCACATCAGGTGGTATGGACAAGTTGAAAACATAAGAAGTATCCTAAAGCTACCCTCATATATTTAAAGAGAAGGAGTTGTTTTGCAGGCATACCCAAGGCCTGTTTGATGTAGACAAACATCTGTGTTTTCTGAGATCATTACTTCAGTTAGGTCATGAAGGGGAGGAGCTAAGAGAAGTAGTACATTTGAAGGAGCTGATCAGGCTGATGACATGCTAGCCAGGGTTGTTTATAGGTTTGTGGGATATCTAATCTTTCTACCTGGGTTCAATCCCTGGGTTGGGAAGACCTCCTGGAGAAGGGAATGGCTACCCACTCCAGTATTCTTGTCTGGAGAATCCCGTGGACAGAGGAGCCTGGTGGGCTATAGTCCATGGAATCACAAAGAACTGGACATGACTGTCACTTTCAGCTTTTCAGCTTGTAGGGTATCTGGTCTGCTTTCTTCTACAACCCCTCCTTGTCCCACAAGAAAAGAAGTGCCATTTTAACTAAACTGGAGATGCGGTCGTTGGGATAATTCTGCTCGCAAAAGAGAAGATATCTATCTGTGGGTGCCATGGAGGCAGAGGTCGTGACCCTCTCTGAATCCTAACACCTGTTATCATAGAATGTAACAGTTATTAGCTGATCAGTTAGTAAGTAATGAAAGCTCACATCTATGGAGCATTTAGCATGTGCACAGGTAGAGTGCTGATCCCTTTACGCGTGTTCATTATCTCTTGCGAGCTTTACAATAACACTAAAAACTAGGTACTATTATCCTCATTTTACATGTGGGGAAACTGAACCTCACAGATGTTTCTAAAGTTGCCATCATTATACAGTTAGGGAAAGGTAGAGCCACACTCAATCCCAAATCAGTCTGATCACCAAGCCAGTATTTCTATCCATGTCATCCTGCTGCCTTAATGGAATGTGTAGAGGCTGGAGTTTTATTTACCTTAGAACTATCTTTGACTCTTCCTCTTATCCCTACATCTAGATGATCGAGCCTTGGGCTCTAGGCTTGTGGCTGCCTTACATTCTATCTGTTGCTGTCTAGATGCCACTGTTACTGCTTCTCGAGTTTATCCTTCTGACTTCATTTCCTCAGCCACGTGCTTTATTCAGGCCTTCATATATGTATTCTGGGACTTTAGCAATAGCCAGCTAGTCTCCCTGATACCATTATCCATCCTTCATACACTGCCAGAAAAATCTCCTCCAAATTCCCTTTGCTTGTGGCATTTTCATGAGGTTCCAATAACTTCTTATTGTCTACCACATCAGAAATATGAAGGTTGGGCTGGACCACTTCACTCATTTCTTGGGGCCAGAAAAGTGATGGCTGCAGAATCCCCCAGCTGGTTGATGGTAGAGCTGGGATTAACATCAGGACCACCTTGACTCTGACCTTGGTGCTTTCACCACTTCTCAGTCCTGCCTGGGAAGCCACACTGCCTCTGCCTGATTCCCGCAGTCGTTTACAATCCGGCCCTTCTGTACCTGCCCAACGTTATGCCCTCTGTTTCCCCACACCTCTCCTCGAGCAGACTGGTGTTCTCTACACTATGCCAATAATGCCTACTTGATCCCAGGCCTTATGTTTTGAACACTGATTCATCATTTAAGAGCCAGCTTGAGGCCCAAACCTTCCAGAACGTCACTCACAGCTAAAGAAATTATTCTTGGAAGACTTTGCTCTCTGCATCTAAATTTAGTAGCTATTTTATAATTATTTCTCAGTTAGTCATTTTGGGGCCCTAACGAGCTTCAGAACCTTGTCTTATATTGCTTTTATTTCTCCAGGGTACAGTTAACACTATGCTAAACATATAAGAAACACGATGTAAATATTTGTTGACTGATCAGCTAATCAATCAATTGATAAATGCTGCTCCTGCTTTTATAGCTTTGGGCTATTACCCTATTACTCCCAAAAGAAAGTAGCAGTGAGTGGAAATTACTTGGAAGAGGTTTTTCCCTTATCTTGAAAGAGCGGTGTGTGTATTCAGTATTGAGGGCAGGGATATCAACCCTTACATCCCCAGGCTCCCGGGGAACCCTTAACCCTTTCATAATGACCTTTCTTCAGCAGACAGTTAAAGCATAGGATTATGCAGTACACCCACTGGGACCCCTCAGGTTCAGAGGGACCTGCTGAAAAATATGTCAGAAGAGCAGGACTAGCATGTTGAAAAGGACTTGAAAACGGTCAGTGTGCTCATAAAACTATATATTGCAAACACCCACCTAGCACCTTCTATGTGCCTGGTCCTGTTCTGTGCACATTCATATATTAACTCACTAATCCTTCCAGCAACACTGTGAGGTATACATTATTATTATCATCGCTAGGCACAGAAGTCACATACCCAGGGTCTCACAGCTGATATTGGAATGGAGGCCCTCTGGCTCCAGCATCCATGCTGTTAGCTACCCCACACTGGTGCTGCCTGTGGAAGGTCACTGCTGGAAGGACCCCAGAAAACATCTAATCTGCCTCCCTCACCGTGTGGAAACTGAATGCACAAACACTCAAAAATTTACCGTGAACTTTAACACACTAAATTATTGATTAGCCCATGTGCTTCCTACCTCCATCTCATGGTCGTCAAGTTCTCAGTTTTTCTAAGAAACCAATTCAGAATTTCCCTTTCCTTGCCCAGACGGGTCAAAGGCAGTTTAAGAAGACCACCACACCCTTATTAATAGTGGGTCCCCCATCCATGGAAATCAAGGGTGTAAGCCTAAACACATTTTATTGCAAGTGACCATAGTTCTTTCATGAACCTACAAGAATCAGAACTGAGGTTTCCCAGATCAGAGCCACATTCAGCTAAAAGACCTCTTACCAAGAAGCACTCGTGGTCCCTTATTCTATCAAGACATTGTCATACACATTACCTCTTCTAATCCATTCAGAGAGGGTGTCAGGATCCTCACTCACACTATCCATGGTGCTAAGGGTGATTTCACTGACTTCTGTACTTCAAGAAGGGGGAGGAATCCAATGCAGTCAGACCACTGCAGACACCTTAAAACACGAGTCCTGAAAGAGTGGGAGATGACAGCTATCCTAACCTCTCTATGCCTAAAATGAGGACATGTAAACTAAATCCACAGTCTTCAAACATTTTTTAGAGGTTTAGCTCTTAATTCAAACAAAGTCTTAAATAAAAATCCAGTATATGGAATTACACAAGTGCAGCTGCCCTAGAGGCAGTGAAGGTGAGGAGCCCACCAGTTCCACAGTCTCTGACAAACCTTCCAAATGGGTTTTCATGAAGTACAGCTTGAGAATTGCTGGGCAGTCTGATTTTTAACTCTCCTATTAACCCCAGCTTTTTGATCCTATTATACTGTACTCATTTAAAATGTAATAGCAAAATGGAATTACATTAACCAGACCTTCTTTAAATGATTAAGACTAAGCCCAAGGCTATTGTACTTTGAATATGGGCCATTTCCCCAGACAGAATTTTGTCACTGTGGGTCCTGGCTTTGAGATGCTAAGTATGGACTTGGTATGACTGTTTCCAATAAAACACGCATGGCATCACCTGGCCCTCTCTCCCTTCTCTTTCTTCTTACTTCATAACAGACAGTGATCGGCACTGGAGGATATCCTCCTTAGACCAAGAGGGGACAGATGAAATGAGAAAAGCTACACAAATAGATTCCAATATTTGGCCAGCCATGTGGCCTTTAGAGTAAGATCCAAAATCCAGCTGGGTAAAATGAAGGATGACCTCATGGGCTCTTGGCAGCCTGGCCCAAACTGGGCATTTTCTGTTCCAAAAGCAAGCAGCACCCCAGCACCCTCCTTAGTCTGTGCTTGTATTAATAAAAGGAAATTACTTTGGAATGCTGTCTTCGGACTGCCCGCAGAAACCTCTCTGTGCAGCAGACTCATTCATCCAACTGTCTGTGCATTCACCCATTCATACAACAGGTATTTACTGAGCAGTACTAAACTAAATGCATAGTGACCCTGATATAAACTTGTTTCTGCCTTAAGACTGAGTTTTGATGTTATGGCTTTAAGATCTCTATTCTACTTGGGACAAACACTACTCCCCAAAAGGCATCCCTGACTTATATTTAGTTTGCCCAAGGTATTGAATAGGTGCTCCATTTGTAGAGATGTCTTCCTCCAAACTAGTTACAATGCACCTTTCTCAGAAAGAACACAGAATGAACGCTGAAACAACAGTCAGGGAATTTAAGTCACATTTCCACCTCTTCCTTGGTGGTTCAGACAGTAAAGAATCTGCTTGCAATGCAGGAGAACTGGTTCAGTCCCATGGTTGGGAAGGTCCCTTGGAGAAGGGAATGGCAACCCACTCCACTATTCTTTCCTGGAGAATTCCATGAACCAAGGAGCCTGGCAGGCTACAGTCCATGGGGTTGCAAAGAGTCAGACACGATTGAGCAACACTTTCATTTCTTTCACTTCCACCTCTTTAGGCTTCCCAGGTGGCACTAGTGGTAAAGAATCCACCTGCCAAGCTTGAGAAACATTTTTGACCCCTGGGCTTCTCTGTCTTCTTTACTGTCTGGCTCAGACAGTAAAGAATCTGCCTACAATGCAGGAGACCCAGGCTCAATCCCTGGATTGAGAAGATCCCTTGGAGAAGGGAATGGCAACCCACTCCAGTATTGTTGCCTGTAAAATTCCATGGACAGAGGAGCCTGGTGGGCTACAGTCCATGGGGTCGCAAAGAGTCAGACATAGCTGAGCAACTAACACTTTCACTTTCATACTCAGAGTCAGGAAGATCCCCTGAAGGAGGAAATGGCAACCCACTCCAGTATGCTTGTTTGGAGCCTTCCACGGACAGAGGAGCCTGGCTACAGTCCATAGGGCCACAAAGAGTCAGACATGACGGAGCTACTAAACAACAACAAACAATGCAACACTGTGGATCAAAAGGGACATCAGGTCTCCCCCAGAATTGGCACACTTTTTTAAAATTTAAAATAGAAATAACAGTATGTCAATGGCTGACCCCAAATTGATGTTAATCATGAGGGTCAAAGGAGAGGACGGCTGTGGAGGTGTGTTTGTGGATGTTGCTCTGAGCTCCCTGACTTCTCTGGCCTCAAGTCTTTGAAAATGAAGCTACTCCCTCTCTGCCGCTCAGTTTCTCATGGTGAAACTACCATTCACAGAAATAAATTGATGCAAACATTTCATGTTAATGACAACAACGTGCCAAGTAGGTGATGGGAGCTGCAGCATCGCCAACCTGATGCCAGCATCCAGGTGGCCAACACCTGGGTTGGTGTCTTCAAGGGACTGACTCAATCATGTGGTGGTGGATCCATTGCTCAGAAGTGAAAACCAGAGAGGAACCCGAGCCACAGCCTGGTGTCCTCACTTAGTTCTCACTGTGACTTCCGGGTGGTGGGTGAACCTCGTTTACCAAACATTCCCCTTCTTGACTCCCGATCTCTAAAACTTCTTGCCTGTAATTTACCTGTGGACTGTGCTCTTTAAAAGATAGGCATTAGAATGACTAAAATTTCATTTAGCCACTGAGATCTACTCACATTTCCCTGAGCGCCTTCCCACCTTTAAGCTTTTTTTTTTTTTAGCTATGCCCCCTCCATTCTCAATATCTGCTTCTCCCAGTCCTCCACATCTTTCAGATTTCTGCTCAAATATTATCTTCTCCCAGAAGTCTCAGCCCAGAATTGTGTTTCTATATATTTCTGTTTTAAAACAGCCTACTTCTTTCCAGGGTTATTTATGTGTCTTGCTCAATAGATGCTAGGTTCTATTTTTTAAAAGACTGTGTCTTTGTTTAAAAAAAAAAAAATCTCTACACCCCAATTAGCAACTAACAGTGTTTTTCCCATAGTAAGTAGTGTATAAAGGTTTTTTCATTACAATGTAGGAGAGAGACTACAGGCTTTGGAATCAGAATGAGTGTGGAATTCCAGCTCCATCATTTACCACCCTTTTGATCTCAGAAGANATATACAGCCTTGACATACTCCTTTTCCTATTTGGAACCAGTCTGTTGTTCCATGTCCAGTTCTAACTGTTGCTTCCTGACCTGTATACTGATTTCTCAAGAGGCAGGTCAGGTGGTCTGGTATTCCCATCTCTTTCAGAATTTTCCACAGTTTATTGTGATGCACACAGTCAAAGGCTTTGGCATAGTCAATAAAGCAGAAGCAGATGTTTTTCTGAAACTCTTTTGCTTTTTCCATGATCCAGCGGATGTTGGCAATTTGATCTCTGGTTCCTCTGCCTTTTCTAAAACCAGCTTGAACATCTGTAATATCTAATTATGGGTTTTGGGAAATTAAAACTGATATTGTGAAGAACCCCTAGCACAGTGCTTGGCACAATAAATACCATCTCCCTCTCTCTCCCATGTCCTCTGTCTGAGTTGAATGTCCCCATTCAGGAACCAGGGCTGAATAATTCTGTAGGACTAGCCCATGGTGTGTTATACGTTGGCAGGGTCCTACCCACCTTTCATTTATATTGTTGCTGTTTGTTTTCACTTATTATACTATCTTTTAATCATATATTTTATTTAATTGTCAGTTTATAAAATTTAATTTTCCGTAGTAAGTGTTTACCAGCTAGCTCAAAAGATTTCTGAAAATGTAACAGTCAGCTCTTACCAGTGAGTGTGAGCTGACTATAACCCACTGCACTCTTCCTTTCCCAGATTGTTTTTCCTAAATCCAAGACATTATATTATCTTATCCATAGACATTTCAGCATATACCTCTAAAAGATAAAGACTCTTTAAAAAACTATAATATCCTTATCACATATAATGTTAATAATAATCCCTTAATATTCCCTAATAGTTTTCTAATTGGCATGTAAATTGAATCTACCTTTCACTTTCACTCTGGGCCTTGTCTGGACAGTTGGGCCAACGGAGATCCTGACAACCCAGATCTACATTTTGATTTCCAAAGCAGTTACTTCTGTATGCTTTTATCTTTAATAAAGTTGGTTTTTTTCTTTTGTGACTCAGTGCATAGAATCCACGGTTTCCCCAAAGGAAAAGGACCACTTAACCCCATGGGGATGGCTGAAGTCCAGGGAAGACCCTAAAAGTACATTGACCTGCCTATCACACTGCCTTCTCAAGCCAACTAAGCATGCAGTCTAATACAGCCAGGCCCCAGCTGGTGGAACCAGGAAAGAACTTTGTCCGCCTCTCCTTTCCCTCTGATGCATAGCTGCTGTTGGCAAAGACTTTTATACTCTGGAATGGCTTACTCATAATCACTAATAAAGCCAATTAGAAATGCCCCCACAAAGTGCTTAGGAACAAGAATGATTACTTGGATGACTGTTTTAAATATTCGACCATTGAAAAATCACCTGGAAATGGGGGCAGGCACAAAAGGTTTTAAAATATAAATAAATAAGGAACCAGTGTGCTGAGGTCATTGTACTCCCAAAAGAAAATTACTTTCAAATTACAGCTACATAAAAGAAATAATTGAAAAGATTAATCACACTAAAATAATTGGTCTATTTTACAAGTAATTTGGAGCAATATTCAGTCATTGACATCAATGTCTAGTAGTAAAATAGCAATGAATTCCATTCTCTGACTAATGTATTTATTTTATTAATGGTACTAAATGGTGTTGTTACTGCTTATAAATATTTCATAATTTTTAATTCATTAAAATGTTCAAGGAACTTCCAAAAGTATTTATTAGTTTAAATCATTCTTAGTATTCAATATGCGATTGCCACTCTGCTTGGGTAATTAAAAAAATTATTGTTTTGAGTAATGGGAGTCTCTTTGAATTTGGAGGATTAAGCCCCAGTTATTAATGAGACGACTGCTCCAGATGGTGATGTATGAGGGGCTTGGTGAAACTGTGTTCCCTTTTTGGATCTCTAAGGTTCCTCTGTAGCCATTCCATAAAACCTGGCCCTGGAGACAAACAGGGTGGACCCAGATAAATTAATTCCAGAGATAATAAGAGGAGTGTCAGTTTGGACATTGGTTTCAATCCACCACCTCTCCCACCCCCATTTCATCTTCGTGAAACAGCTGACAGCAAAATTCGTATATTCCAACCTCACCTCCTGTTTCTTTCATTCTTTGATAGAGGCCATAACAGGTGAAATGAACAAAAAGATGCAACAGAAAGAATGGACACCAGATAATGAAGAGTGGAAGGAGGATAGGACTTGGATGAGAAAACATGGATTTGGGTCCTGAGTTGTTTGGGTGCCCCGTGTCCATTATATCCTGCAGTCCTAGATCATCTATGTGTGAAACAAAGACGATGGATGGGTCCTGCCCCAGGGTCCCTGTGGAGTTTGGCTATGTTCGTCTGTATGCCTATGTAAAACAGTGCCTGGCACCTAGTGGGAAACCAAACAGGATTAGTTCTACTCTTCTCTGAGTCCAAAGAGTGTGTCATGGTGGTGTTGCGCCAGTGGCCTCGGCAACTCTTAATTAACTGTGCTATTACACAAACAGTTGGTATGAGTCATCAAGGAAAATCAGCCATAGTGAATTGTACAACTCAAGGGCTCAGTGAAATCTAAGGACATCCGCTAGAGGAGGGACAGGATAACTCTGCCCAGTAGGTTTGAGATCAGGTTCACTGCACTGCCTCCAGAGTGTCATCCATACAGGAAATGGCTAGTCATTTGGCTATAGGCAAATTGGGAGGGGGCAGGATCCAATAAGTGGCTTGAGGTGAAGTGGGGCCAATGCTTCTTGAACTTGGATGCTTGTGTAGTGATGTTCTGGGAGTGTCCAAACCCACAGAATCAACATGGTACGTCTTTCCATACTGGAGTTGGGGGACATTTTCTATTGAAATTGGCAGGCTATATGTTGGGCTCCAATGCAGACTGTGCACAATTAATAAAATACCTTTTCTGTTTATAGCGATCCCCCAGATTCTGGAAGGTGACTTCATCCTTCTCTGCCGTTGGTAGAACATCAGAGGACATGTCGGTGAAGCACCATTTCAGGGGGACAGAGGGACATGGGTCAGAGGAAGTACAGACAGGCCTGGGGTCAAGCAGGTACCAAAGGGAAGGTATCCTCTCGGTGCAAGCCACGGAGGATGGGCAGGAGGGCAGGCAGACTCCAGTGACACCAGAAACAAGCAGCGGGGCCCTGAGCTACCTAAGCTACCAGAAAGGCTCAGTTCCTAAAATTCAGGTACCAGGTCAGGAACAGACTAACCAAATATTAGACTGCAAAGTCCCTGTGCATTGACCTAAAGCTTCTTAAATTTCCTCAAGGACAGAATTAATCTGAGTTGGTTTGGTTTGGTTTGGGGATTCTAAACCTTATCTGAAGACCTGGGAGACATTTTGCTTCCTCTCTTCTGGGACCCCTGCACAGGGCTCCTCACTTCAGGGGCTTGGCAACTTCCGGGGTGGTGTGGGCTGAAGGAGCCATTTGCTCTGCTTGCTGAGGAGCATAGACTCAGAGCGCTGGAACCTAAGTGGCTGGGATGTGAGGCTTTTTCTCTCTTCCTTCATGGTTATTTTTCCGTTTTTGGCATTCTATGTCTTCAAGTCATGATGTGATCATGGTTTTTGTGGAACTTTAATTTGCGTTTCTTGTTGTGATTTGTTTGGGGAAGAAACTCTGAGAGACGAGCTGCTCTGCAGCTGCCTGGAAAGCCCTGCAGGGTAGAGTTTGCAAACCACAGGACAGATGGCCTCTGGGATCCCTCATTCTCTCAGCTCCATCATTCTGGGATTCTCTTAGCAGCGTGTGGGTGAATGCAAAGTCTTTTGGCTTTTGCTTCTTCATTTAGCTCTTAGCCAGAATTTTGTATCTAGAAAATGCTTAATGAACATTGACTAATTACCCCTCATTAATCATTCATGCAGCTGGTACAGCAGGGTCATACCATTCCCTTTAAGAACACGGGTGTAATATCCTATCTGGACCCCAGCTCCCACTCAAGGGGCAATGGGGTCATCATGGCAGCACTGGGATACTCCGGAGCTCGCTGGGGGAGTGGGCCGGAAGGTGGGCATGGGCTCTGTGAAGCTACAACCACAGGAAGGACGAGCCACATTGCCAGCCAATGGCAGCTGAGAGGCAATAAGCTTTAATTAGAGGCTTCTTCCAGGAAATTCATATGAACATCATAAGTCTGTTGTCTTAAAAGGCCCAGAGAGGTTAAATGCCTCGCCTTTCTTTTGCTTTTATAAGCTGATCTTTTCAATCGTTTGTGAAATGTAAATATAGTGAGAACATTGACTCTGATGAGCTCCGCATTGCTCCAGGGACAGGTAGCCCGGGACTGGGGTCAGGAGGCAGCCTGTCTGTAGGTTTATGGCTCAGGAGCACAGAGCAGGGCAGACGAAGGAGCTGCCACAGCTGGGCGCAGCAGTAGAAGGAAGAAGGTCACTTGGGTCTCTGGGAGGGCTGGGAAGGAAGCAAGCTCCCTGTGCTGCAGGCCCAAGAGGTCAAGGCGAGCCTGTGAGTAGCCCAAAGTCTCTGTCCTATGAACTTGGGCCCACAAGTATATAAAGCTAGGGTGAGAAATGCCCAGAATTACACTATATGGATAAGAATGGAAAGTATTCCTTGTAATGGAAATTACAAGGAGAGATGTTTTTCTGCTTATCTTACCATCTCAGGAATGATGTTTTCTTCCCTGTTAGTATGCAAGCACGGACTTTTGCTCACTGGCTGTCATGTGCTCTCATGTTATGCACACGGCACGTATGTACAGTAATGTTAGAGGCCTGTTCCTGAGCATGTTTATGCCTTTCTCTGGGCCATTCTCTGCCATCCTTCTCCTGATGTGGCCCTTTTCCCATACCTTTCTCTCATCCCTTACCTGTGGCACATGCAATGCCAGAGTTTCTACTCCATTCAGAGTCCTACCTTTTGTTTACTCTGTGATAAGAAATAAGTAAAGGCAGACAGATCATTTCCCTTCTCAATTGTTTGTTTGGGCGTCCTGTGGACAGCCTGTCCCTACATCTCCCCACTCTCAGCCTCTCTTCCTTCTGTCTCCCCTAGGCTGTGGATGTCTTCATCTTTTGTTTGTCTGTTAACCCAGTCTCTTCTCAACTTTCTTCCTTTCTTTGTCAGAAGAAGAAAATCGGGCCATGGAATCGCTGTGGCCACTTCAATTATCAGTGAGCCTGCTCTGCTTTCACTCCAGGCACAGACCTCTGGCTCTGCACCCATGGACAGAAGCTGAGACAGTCAGGTTGGATACACTGGGATGGATCTGGGGCGTGCATACGTAGAGTCTTCCTGTCTTTTCCTCCTTATTCTAAGCAGAGATTTTCTCCTCTCCTCCTTTTTCCCTTCTCCCATGTTTCCTCCTTTCCCTTCATGAACCTGTCACCCTCACATTCAGGACCTCACCCACCCTCAATACATATGCTCTCTCTCTTTCTCTCTCTGTTACACACACACACACACACACAGAGAGAGAGAGAGAGAAAGAGAGAGAGAGAGAAAGGCATGAACATGCTCAGGAACAGGGAGAGGTTTTGAGGGACATTCGAATGTGGGATTCCTAAAGAGTGCCTAAGAGACAAGATCACCATCTTTAGCTGAGTGAGGTCTTACCTAAGACGGAAGTCTTTCCTGGTGTTGATCACATGGCAAAGGCAAGGATCTAGATAGAGAAAAGGATCTGGTATTTTTCTCTGAGCATCAAGAAATGAAATGGGAGTGAGCTCTTGGGTACTGGAGCTGAGGTTGCACTCACTGCATGGAAGACATTAGAAGCTAGGAAGGAAACGTCAGTGGGCTTAGGAGAACTCTCTTCTGGGGTCAGCAAAACAAAGAGTCTAAGCTCATGGGCACACCTGAAGTTTTGTCCCTTGTCTTTCCCAGTCTTCAGTAGAGTCACACTGAACATTCCAGCTTACTCTGGTTATAGTCCAAGAGTTTTGTATAGGGACTATCTAGGGTCTTAAAGGGTTTAAATGTCACTCCTAAGACCAGACTGAAGATGGTAGTAGTGATTTATAGGAATCTCCAGAGAAATGACTAATCTTCAAAAAAGAGGGAGGAAAGGAGGGAAGAAAAGAGGAAGGGAGGGAGTCAAGTCTTGAGATCTAGCCACTCCCCCCACTGTGACGTTCTCTTTCTGGACCAAAGTTGAAGATTCTGATCTTCATTGATTAAGGAAGATGGGATCTCCTTGCCTGGGATATGTGCAGACACATCAGTTGGGCTTCCCATCTTCCCACCATCTCGTAACTGGACTCCACAATAGAAAACCAGCCTTCCAGAACCAAGGCTGGAGACCTTATTAAAGAATCCAAACTCTTCAGGCTTTTCTAGATTTTAAAAAATCTTTCTTTTCTCTTCCATGTTTCTATATCATCTGGTACAACTTCATCAGAGGCTCTGATGACGTATGAGGTTCCCTAGTCTCTAATTGTCAGTTGTTGCTTTTCAGAGACAAAAAATAGACAAGGAGTCACACAGTCACATCACTATTCTGGGCTCTTTTGTCAGTGTAGAACTCCTCCTTCCATACCCCACCCCAGCCTTTAGTTCCAATGCAGACAACTCCATTCATGTGGTATGAGCTCTGTCCACAGAGCTCAGCAAGGCTTTGTAGGACTCATGTGGATCATCCACAGTCTTTTTGACTTTCACTTCTGTTATTTTCCCCTCTTGCTAAGTTGCAAGCCTTCCACCTCATCTCTGTTTCCCTGGCACTTGGTTCAAAGCCTGCAACACAATAGGGGCTCTTTGAGTTTTCGCAGAGTGCTAAATGAGTGAATGAACAAATGAGTCAAGAGGGAGCAGTGTGGGAAGTGTCTGTGAATGCAAAGCCAAGCGGAAAATTGAGATCAGCAGCTGGAAAGTGTAAACAAGGCAAACGTATCAATGTTGCAGATGATTTCAGATGTCCCTTTAGTCATTTAGGTGGACCTTCTACTTTGTAAGTATAGGCAGACAAACACACCCATAGCATAAGCTTAAATTCCAGATTTTCCCTGCCAACATAATAATAATAGTCATTAGTACTATTATTGTTATTATTATCATTATTGCAAGAGTGGACCCTCCAGTATACACCATCTAGAAACCCCTTCTGGAGTCCTGAACGCCACCAGGACTAGACAGGTTGCTGACCCATGATGTACTCACCTCTACATTATCTACTCAAAGTAGGACTTTGAGGTGGCTCTGAGGATGTTACAGAGGAATCAAAGAGCAGAGGTGCCTGTCGTGGCTGTGTTCTATCAACTCTCTTGCCTTCTGTGGCTGCAGTGAACTCTACAGTTCTTCACTTTTGAAAATCACAAGTTTTATACCATTTAGCATCTGGAAAGGAACTAAATTAATCCCCCCCCCACATTACCCCTAGTTTTACAGGGTAGCATACTGGGACCCAAAGAAGTTAGGGCTCTAAAATTCCCAAGTGGCCAAGTCATGGCTTTTGACGTCCTATCCCATTTTTTGGTTTCCTTCAGTCTCTTCCCACTACTTCTCAGCATTGGAAAGATTAGAAATTGACTTTAATGTCTATATATTTCTGTTCCCTACTGCCCACAGAGCCTCATGCCAGATCTTCACCATCCAGCACAAGAGCCTGGCACAGACCAGATGTTCGATAAGAGGTTTTAATTGAAACAAATGGAATGCACGGCATCCTGATAAAGTATTAATGGGTGATAAGCATACTGGAACCTTCTGTCTCAGCTTGTATCTTCAGAGAGAAGACCAGCCCACACTCAGCCCAGGGAAAGGGCATACCTAAGAGGAGAGTTATGGCAGGGAAGAAAATCCAAAACAGGTTATGAGAAGCAGCCCATTGGAAAGGATTTTAAATATCACATAGAGGATGTAAATTTTACAGTCTATATGCAAAACTTAAACTTCACTTGGCTCCCATTTCTGTGGATGGCAAATAGCTTAATCGAAAGTCAACTCTAAGAGTCAGCTCTGAACTGGAATTTTCTTTGTCCTTTTTCCTCTGCCCTTCCCATTCCTCTGGGGAGCAAGTAACAATGGGAAGGCCCTGTGCCAGTTGGTAATGAAAGAACCACGTACTCTGGCCTTCCCTAAGAGACTCATTCACTCCCTGTTGGTCTTCGGTCATTGAGCCAGGCTCCTGAGTGTGACTGAGGGAGTGAGTCCTGGCTTGCAGGTCCATGTGGATCACTCCAGCTCCATCCACAAGCCTCTCCCACTCTGTCCACACCCACTTAACCACCTCTGGACTCTTCAAAGGAGATACTGAGGCTCCTGACACCCTCCTGTGCTGCTCTGGGTTCACAGGCCCTTTCTACCCTCAGCCTCCCAGCTGCCCCATCCCTCTCTCCTGACCCTACTGAAGCAGGCCGGTGCTAACCCAGGCC
This sequence comes from Cephalophus harveyi, assembly GCA_006410635.1. Taxonomy (NCBI): domain Eukaryota; kingdom Metazoa; phylum Chordata; class Mammalia; order Artiodactyla; family Bovidae; genus Cephalophus; species Cephalophus harveyi. The sequence goes on along the minus strand of SJYT01064249.1, from coordinate 98,876 downwards.
ACACAGGTCTTCCTGTTTGCAAATATCCTCGGACTTCCTGGACTCTGTCTCTGTCCCATGCCCTCACCAGGCCAAGCCTTTCCCCAGGTGGGAAATGCATAGCCCTTCTTGCCCTAGCAGAGCCACATCATTTGTTCTTCTTTTCTTACTGTCTATGGGGTCTATTCCACACCATTGTAGGTTCTATCTCACTCTGTGATTTTATTTATGGGGTTTAAGGCCTATGTTTTGGGAGTCTTATCAGTTCTTGGTTCCAGGTATTCAAGACTCAATTTTTTGACTCCAAGGTCTAGTTTGCTCTTGAAAAAGTCCTGATCTTACTGTTGAAAATCTGTATTTTCAAGTGTATGTGGCCTCCCCCATCAAAGGCAATGCCTGGAGAAAGCAATAGCAACTCTCTAAATGGAAGTGAGGGAAAGTGTCTGCAAAGCTCAGGAGAAAGAAACCTCAGAGGATGTTCAAAAATATCATAATTTGAATCATAATTTTCCTAATCATGATAATGCATGCTGTCGTGTCCAACTCCTTGCAATGCTATGGACTCCTGCCAGGCTCCTCTGCTCAGGAGATTCTCCAAGCAAGAATACTGGAGTGGGTTGCCATGCTCTTTTCAGGGGATCTTCCCGACCCAGTGATTGAACCCATGTCTCTTACGTCTCCTCCACTGGCAGGCAGGTTCTTTACCACTAGTGCCACCTGGGAAGCCCAACCATGATAATATCATATTATCACAGATCCTGACTCCAGTTGTCCAGCTGTGCCTCCAGCTAAATAATCCCCAGAGAGAGCTTTCAGTTCCCCCTTTTCAATGATCTTCCTGGCAAGAGTTCCCACAACTATTTTGATGGGAGACAAAGACCTCTAAATAGTTCTACGGTGGTGCAGCCAACATCCATTCCTTCTGGATGTGGACTGTCACCCTGAGTCAGGGTCAGGGCCCCACAGTGCAGTGTGAACATCTCTGTGGTCCACCCCAAATCTCCCCTGACGAAAGATCTCAACCTAAAGCAAACCCAGTCTGGGTTCTGTGATGGTCAGATTCATTTTTTGAAAGCAACTTTTCATCTGTTTCCTCCTCAAGATTCCTATAACCTGTAGAGTCAAGCTCAGAGACCTTGAATTCTCTCTTCTCTGCCCCAAGCTGTGTGCCCAGACTTCTCCCCTCTGACTGACCTCTGACTGAATCCCACTCCAGCCCACCAGATCAACAACCTGTCTGCTGAACAAGCCAGGGATGGTCATTCCGCAGGTCCCAGCCCAACGTATTCATCAACCATCCGAACTCTCATCTCATCTCATCTCATCATCCCCCAGGGGCTGAGAACTTCCTGCAGTATCATTATTTAAACTGCTCATTTGGCACCAACTAGCCTTAGGCATCCACTGCTCACGGCTCCTCATAGAAAGTGATTTCACTTTCATAACTAGTCTGTTTGAGGTAGAGTGTATACAAACTCTTGATTCTTCCCTGAGAATGTGTCCCTGCCCATCTAGACGGCACACTCTCTGAGGACCGTGCTCCATGGTGAAGAAGATTTTTGGAGCCAGACACAGCACTCACCGAACTCAGCCCCTCTAAGCATTGCCTACTTCTCTTCATAAAATGAGAATCATTTTAATGCCAACTCTTCAGGGATGGGCTTAGACTCAATGAGACGACCTGTTTAAGAAAACGGCACAGGAAATTTTCAAAAAATTCTCTTTCTTCTTTGTTTTTAGAGTTCTATATATTTCTTCCTCCTTCTTGCCCCTACTCACCAAAATGGATCCTACCAGCTCACACGATGGCCTGATACATGAAGCATAATAAATCCTCAATAAAAATGTGTTTGATGGATGAACAATAACTAAATGAATTAATTAATGAGAACAAGTGACATGTTAGGGTCACTCTATTACCCACACTTGCTCCCTGTTCCACCTTTGATCTCTACCAGGGCAGCTTCACCCAACCTCTGGGAGGCCTTCTGACCACCGCTTTGAGCTCCAGCTCTCCTTCACTCATTGTGCTAAGGAAGAGCTTGGCAAGGTTCCCTCAGCAGGCTTCAGTTTCCTTGACAGTGAAAACCTGGGCACTTCTGAGGAATGATCATTGGCTATTTTTTAAAGGACAGTGTGTCCTTCAGAAAGAACTGGCAGAATTTCTTACTGCAGGTATGCTAGGGGCTTCCAGCTTTCCTAAGCAGTGACATGAGGCCCACAGCAAGCTAACCTCATTATCTGGAACCTTCCCCAGGTCAACACCTGTCCTTTGTCTCAGAGAAATCACCATAGCTCTTCACACCACTTCGTTCCCCTTTCCTGGAGCCATGAGACAATGTGATCATTACCCAAGCTGAGCACTTCTGTTCTAGGTCTGAAAATGCCAAATGTTGGCCGTGGAGGTGGGGTAGCTCTTAGATATAGGAGTCTGGATAGAAGCCTCCCTTTAATTAATCTCTCATCATGAAAGTCTTCAATTCAATGTAGAACATTAACCCAGTCATATTTAGATTTTTCCCATTTTGAATATATGTTTATGGCCCATAATAATGAGGGACTGTGAGGTTGGATGACATTTTTAAGGGCTTAGATTTATTTCAGCGAGATCATTAGAGAGTTTTGTAATCTCACTCCCAAGACGGGAGGAAGAAGGGAGTCTTGTAGGGGTGGGGATGTCAGTTGGCAGCAGCAGGACCCCAGTTTCCAGCTAAGGTATTATATTCTCCCAATGCTTTTCACAGGTTGCAATCTGGTCTCTTCTATACGTTTCTTAATAACCTTTCTGAAGAGATGACTGAGTCTGAATTGTTGACTCAAACTGTACAGCTTCCCAAATATCCTGCTTTCAGAGTAGGGATGATGAATTGAAGTTATTTATTTCTCTTTTTAAAATGTGTCCAACATTGAGTACAAAGATTAAAAGACACAATTCCTTCAGCAAAATACCCTGAGTAACCTCTACATAGGCCACATGAACTGCAGTCTAGACAAGCAACAAACCTGTGTCTCAGATCCAGGGTAACAGTGGTTCAGTGGGCTCATAGACCTAGCAGACATGTCCCAGTAGAAGTGAAGCTTTTCTGAGGAGGACAGGTGGCTTCCACCTACACTTGACTTCTGAGTCAAGAGACCAGCCTCTTTGGGGCTGAGTGGTATGAGCTCAGAAAGGCACCACTCCATGGAAAAGGTCATGCCTTCAGTTCCCTGGACATGTTGTTTTCCAAAAAAATAGCCCAGCAGCAATGGATAAAATCCCCAGGAATGAGGAAGCCAAAGTGGGTCTGTGTTCCCGGGAAACAGACATTCCCAGAGCCTTCGATTCATTATGTTAGCACACAGCCCAAGTTGTGCCTGAAGAGATCCCTGAAACCTCACACTCAGCCAGGATGAAAGGGAAACAGGCTCACCCACTTCCACTCAGGATCCCTAGAGAGGGGAAGAGGCAGGTGCAAAAGAAAGGGAAGTGAGAGGTGGGGAAAAGATGGGGAAAAGGCGTGGATGTTAATGAAAGCATTCAGAGAAACACCTTAACCTTTTTCCACATAAAATGTCAGCAATGTGACAGAAATACTGGCTAGAAAGTTAGTTGTTGTGGTAACCCATGTAAATGGGAACCATTGGAAGAGAAATTATATATGCCTAATACTTCCAGTCAATGTGGTTTTGTTACTGTTTTAGGGGGTTTGGGGTGTAGGCGGTGGTTTCTTTTGACATCTGCTGTTTGCTGGCTCCATGCTAGGTCCTGGGCAATATAAATATAAAAGGAATTAAGCCAAGTTTCTAAGCTTTAAAGAGCTTAGTCCAGTGAGTAAGACAGACATGAAAGGAAGTGATTACAATACAGTGCAGTGAATGCAGATAAAATTGTTTCACAGCGTCATGGACATATGGAAACTAGAGTGACTAACTCAGGGCTTGTGTGAAGATAATTCAACAAAGCTATAGAGGGGAAGCTGCATATAGAAGAGCCCAGAAATTCTTCCCCTCTTGAGACCCATCCATCTCCCTGAAGCCTCCCTGGCCCTCTCTCTGCCAGCAGAATCGACCCACTCCTTTTCCCATGTGCACACCCCTCCTATGATAGTCTTTCCACACCTAGTCACACAGTAAACACTCTGCTTGCTCCTAGTACACTGTGCGCTCCTTGCATGCAAGGAACATGTGTTCGTGTTGCACCTTTAGCACCTAGGCTATTGATGTAGAATATTGTGTGTCAGGTTGTGGGTTCCTAATAAGTGTTTGTCAGAAGCAAAGAAGGAAGAAAGGGAAACAAGAAGGGAAGGAGGGAGTGAATTTCTTAAACTTTCAGCACTGACCTCCATGTGTGTATATTAGTCACTTAGTCATGTCTGACTCTTTGCAACCCCATGGACTGTGCCTGGCTGTCCGTGGGATTCTCCAGGCAAGCATACTGGAGTGGGTTGCCATTTCCTTCTCCAGGGGAATCTTCCTGACCCAGGGATTGAACCCGGGTCTGCCGCACGCAGGCAGATTCTTTACTGTCTGCGCCACCAAGGAAGCCCATAGCCTCTGCCTTTTTCCTGTATTTGGCCTCCTTCCAGTACCTCCTTCTCCATGCCTGTCCCTCTTTCTCCCACACTCTTCTAATTCTCACCATCCCTCCATTCCTGCACCCCCTTCCACCCATACTCTCCTTTTCTCTGTTTCTCCTCCATATCCCGCCACTTCCCACCTCCTGTCTTACCCCCCAAGCCTTGGTGTCCTTTCTCCATCCTTCTATCCCTCATTTCCCATTACTTTAGTGGGGTCAGGGGTCTGATATGGACCATGAATTGAGGGAAAGGAAGAGCCTAGTGTAACTTGTTTCCAGTCTTCTTAGGCCTTAGGTCAGTGAGGAACAAAGAACTGGGGCCTAGTGCCTCCACAGCCTTCACTCTCTGGGTTGCTGACAGTGGATAGACCACAGTAGCCAAGGATCATGTGGCCAATCCATTTTGTGTGTTCCCAGCCCAAAGCAAGAGTTAGAGCCCCTGCTCTGCTAAGGAACGGCCCACCCAGTGAGCCCAAACTGTGGATCTCACAGGCGTCACCTCCTCACTTCACAGCAAGCCAGGCACCAGAGAAACTAAATGACTGACCCAAGGTCACACAGCAAGTCACGACTGAGCCCAAAGCAGAAACTGGCCTCTCGACAAGGAGCGCAGTGTTCTTCCCACTACGATGCATTGCCCACGCTGCCGGCAGTGCATCCTTGCATGCCAGGGCTGAGGCTGCTGACACACACAGGGAGTCGTTCTTCCTGCAGAGAAGTGCGCCCAGTTATGGGAAGGAAAGTGACAGCTGTTTAATAGCAGCTCTGTGGGATGGTTCTGGACTTAGAATGTGGAATATTATCTCCCGCTAATGCGTTAGAGGAGACTCGGGGAAACAGAATGTAATTACCCAAACGGCTGTTTTTCCCGGATACCAAAACCAATTCTCCCGCCCTCGTGAATAATGCTGAGGGGTCTTTAACAATTAGTTTATGCCCTGTCTGAAAGCTGTCACCAGTGCTAACAGCGTGGGGATCTGTTTTGCCAATCAAGGGTATGGATTGGAGGAGGCTCATCAGTTTCCTGAGGGCTCCTGAGAGAGTCCCTCCAGCAAGGAGGATGTGGGCGACTTTGCACTCCACTTCTGACAGCGTGGCCCCCGGGAGGCCCCCTCAGATGTGGCTGTTCTTCTCCATTTCTCCTTGCTTCTCACCGAGCCCCTGGCAGCTTCTCTGGTTCCAGCCACCAGTGACAGGCTGTATGGAGAGCAGGGATTCAGAGAAAACACTTTATTCTGGGAAGAACCAAGAAGGAGTAGGCTTCCTACCACCCCTCTTTAAACAAACTTCATGCACAAGGGTCTCAACCATAAAGCACATAAATTAAGCATAATTAATTCATCTCATCAACCTAGAAATAACATCTCCTCTTCTAAATGCCTGTGGGCTTTTATTTTTACCACCATTGTGGTACTTACGGTTTACCACAGTTCCTTATTATTTGTGCTCCTGTCATATCTGCCCTAAGATTGCTACTCTTTGAGGGTAAGAATCCATGAATCACCTCTGTATTTCTGCAGCACCTGACACCTACCAGAGCTATACACAGGGAGGATGCCCAATGAATAGAACCTTAACATGAAGTCACTAACAAAACAGGTTTAATACATGGCTTTAGAGAAAAGTACCCACTGTGTGCAGGGTGAGCCTGGGGTAAAAGCTCTGGGTAATGTGTGCCCTTTATACTCCCTACTCTTGCAGAGGCCAGTAGGCTGCCCAGAGGCTAGACCTGTGAAAGGGGAGGGTTGACTGGCCAGCTCTGGACAGTGCAAGACTCCCCAGCAGCTCATTATCCAGAAAGAAGGGAAATGGAGCCCACTCAGGCTAAAATGGAGACTCTGACCCAGAAGGCTCTCTCATGGCTGTGTGGACTCTACCTGGGAAGTGTTGTTGGTGGCAGGAGGCCAGGGACCCTTGAGCTAAGCTGAAAAAGTCACAACTCTTGGCTTATAAATCAGCCTTTCAGACTGTGGACACCCACTTCCCTGGAGATGAAAAGGGAGTTGAAATGTACATCTTCTTCCCCATAGCAAAAGTAAACATTTGGACAAATTTTGCAAATATATAGGCACCACCAAAGGGCCAAGCTGCAGAAACTCTGTATTAGGTCGAATTGTCTCTGAGGTGGAGAGAGGAGGGCACAAGCTGGTGAGACCACTCAACCAGACGGCTTGTTCATGAGATTTGCAGTCTGAGGATGAGCTGGGTGGCACTGGCCACCTTCTGGGAGGTGAGCTGGCCGATGCAACCAACTAATGATACAGAGAGCCTATATGAATTGAGTGTCTGGAAGTCCAAATAGAGAGTGTATTGATCCCAAAGTCACCCTCAGGTGGAACAGCCATAAATTGCCAGTCAGCTTTTATTACGTGAGAGACTTTTACATTCTGAGAGTTTGACATTATCACTTATTATCCTAATGAAACACCATGACTTGGCCCAACTGCAGGAAAGCACCAATGAAGAGGGAATAGGATTTCTTGGCTAACTGACTAAGCTCCTCAATGAGAAGGCTGGGACACCAGTCCTGCCAGGAACCCTGCTGCCTGGGTGGGGAAGGGGTGCAATCTGAAAGCTACGTCACACAGCCTCAGTGGGGCTTGAAGGGGACGGGGGTTAGGTGCAGGTGCAGAAGAGCACTGGGCCAGGCTAAATAGTATCCTCGTCAAGGCATGGCATCTGTCTTCAGTACAAACCCTGATTTGATGATCCAGGGAAGACACCAGTCCCAGCTGGTATGAGTGTCGATACTATAGGGCAAATCGGAAGGCTTCCTTTAAATCCGGATCATCCTTCTAGATAAACTTAGAATATTTCTAATTGTTCATCCCTTAGTTGAAAAAGTCCTGTACTGGCACCATTTGTTTATTAATCCCCCAAATATGTATTAATCATCCAGGAATGTGTGTAGTAGGGAATTGTGGATGCTCACAGAGCTTGTGCCATTGTCAAGAAGAAGGATAGATGACAACCAGTTAAAACCAAGCGAAGTGCCACCATATGGGGGAAGCTGTGGACACAGAGCAAGGAGCAGGGGGCTGCAAACAGGAGAGGGGGCGTCGGCACCTGCCTCTTTCTGAGACCACACATCCACACCCTTTATTTTATGGAGATGCAGAAGAGAAGATGCACAGAGAGGCCGGCATCCGGCACCCACAGGCAGAGTAAATGCGCATTCAAGTGGGACTGGTGAACAATCGACTTTCTCGACGCCTGAGCAAACTTGAGATTGAAATGGTTCCTCCGGAGCCCTTAGAAGAGTTTACTGTCAGCCAGACTGCTTCCTGGGGGCTCAATGCTGGGAGACTTTGGTTCTTATTTGGAGACAAACAAGACGAAGAGCCCGGCATGGTCGGCTAAATCCCTAACGGTCCTCATGAGGCTTACATATTTATCTGAGTAAGAGATCTTCATCTTTACTTTTCACCTTAGACTAGAACATTTATTAAAAATCAGGAATTGAATTACTCTATCAGTCATCATTCAGAGAATTAAATTTCCAAATAAATAAAATAAAATACGTTCTGAATACATCATCACTTAATTCAAAGAACAAAAGCTATCATTGGATTTTTTCCTACACTTGCAGAAGTTGTTCATGACACATACACACACAACTTCAGTGATACCCTGACAGCCTTAGTATCATACTGGTTAAGAACTTTGGTTCTGGAGTCTGATATTCTGGGCTCAAGTTTCCATCCTGCTATTTACTGGCATTGTGAACTTGGTCAGTTCCTTTTATTCTCTTAGTCTCAACTTAAAGCAAAACGGCTGTCTGAGGAGGCCTTACAAATAGCTGCGAAAAGAAGAGAAGCAAAAAGCAAAGGAGAAAAGGAAAGATATAAGCATCTGAATGCAGAGTTCCAAAGAATAGCAAGAAGAGATGAGAAAGCCTTCCTCAGCAATCAATGCAAAGAAATAGAGGAAAACAATACAATGGGAAAGACTAGAGATCTGTTCAAGAAAATTAGGGATACCAAGGGAACATTTCATGCAAAGATGGGCTCGAGAAAGGACAGAAATGGTATGGACCTAACAGAAGCAGAAGATATTAAGAACAGTGGCAAGAATACACAGAAGAACTGTACAAAAAAAATCTTCATGACCAAGATAATCAAGATGTTGTGATCACTCACCTAGAGCCAGACATCCTGGAATGTGAATTCAAGTGGGCCTTAGAAAGCATCACTATGAACAAAGCTAGTGGAGATGATGGAATTCCAGTTGAGCTATTTCAAATCCTGAAAGATGATGCTGTGAAAGTGCTGCACTCAATATGTCAGCAAATTTGGAAAACTCAGCAGTGGCCACAGGACTGGAAAAGGTCAGTTTTCATTCCAATCCCAAAGAAAGGCAATGCCAAAGAATGCTCAAACTACCGCACAATTGCACTCATCTCACACGCTAGTAAAGTAATGCTCAAAATTCNAAGTGCTGCACTCAATATGTCAGCAAATTTGGAAAACTCAGCAGTGGCCACAGGACTGGAAAAGGTCAGTTTTCACTCCAATCCCAAAGAAGGGCAATGCCAAAGAATGCTCAAACTACCACACAATGCTAGTAAAGTAATGCTCAAAATTTTCCAAGGCAGGCTTCAGCAATACATAAACCGTGAACTTCCAGATGTTCAAGCTGGTTTTAGGAAAGGCAGAGGAACCAGAGATCAAACTGCCAACATCTGCTGGATAATCAAAAAAGCAAGAGAGTTCCAGAAAAACATGTATTTCTGCTTTATTGACTATGCCAAAGCCTTTGACTGTGTGGATCACAATAAACTGTGCAATATTATGAAACTGATGGGAATACCAGACCACCTGACCTGCCTCTTGAGAAATCTGTATGCAGGTCAGGAAGCAACAATTAGAACTGGACATGGAACAACAGACTAGTTCCAAATAGGAAAAGGAGTACGTCAAGGCTGTATATTGTCACCCTGCTTATTTAACTTCTATGCAGAGCACATCACGAGAAATGCTGTGCTGGAAGAAGCACAAACTGGAATCAAGATTGCCAGGAGAAATCTCAATAACCTCAGATATGCAGATCTACCCTTATGGCAGAAAGTGACGAGGAACTAAAAAGCGTCTTGATGAAAGTGAAAGAGGAGAGTGAAAAAGTTGGCTTAAAGCTCAACATTCAGAAAACAAAGATCATAGCATCTGGTCCCATCACTTCATGGCGAATAGATGGGGCAACAGTGGAAACAGTGTCAGACTTTATTTTTTGGGGCTCCAAAATCACTGCAGATGGTTACTGCAGCCATGAAATTAAAAGACGCTTACTCCTTGGAAAAAAAGTTATGACCAACCTAGATAGCATATTCAAAAGCAGAGATTTTACTTTGCCAACAAAGGTCCGTCTAGTCACGGCTATGGTTTTTCCATTGGTCTGTATGGATGTGAGAGTTGGACTGTGAAGAAGGCTGAGCGCCGAAGAATTGATGCTTTTGAACTGTGGTGTTGGAGAAGACTCATGCGAGTCCCTTGGACTGCAAGAAGATCCAACCAGTCCATCCTAAAGGAGATCAGTCCTGGGTGTTCATTGGAAGGACTGATGTTGAAGTTGAAACTCCAATACTGTGGCCACCTCATGCAAAGAGTTGACTCACTGGAAAAGACCCTGATGCTGGGAGGAATTGGGGGCAGGAGGAGAAGAGGACGACAGAGGATGAGATGGTTGGTTGGCATCACCGACTCGATAGACATGAGTTTGGGTAAACTTCGGGAGTTGGTGATGGACAGGGAGGCCTGGCATGCTGCGATTCATGGGGCCGCAAAGAGTCGGACATGACTGAGCGACTTAACTGAACTGATACATATACACACACTGCTGGATCTGATTAGCTAATAATTTACTTATGATTTCTATGTTAATAAGTGAAAATGGGCCGATAACTTTCATGCTTTTCTTTCCTTATGCAATTTTGTAAATAAGTTTAAACCACTTTACGAAAAGAGTTGGGCATCTTTTTCTCCTGTTTTTGAAACAATTTACATTAAACAGCATTATCTTGCTATTTATCTATAACTATATCTATGCCTTTATGTATGCAGCTGTCTAAGTCTGGAGCTTTTAGAGTGACCGAGGAAGATCTCTGACGACTATCATTATAATTTTTTTAATGATCACCAGCCTGTTCAAGCTATTTTTTTGTGACAATATTAATTTCATATTTTTCTCAGAAATTTACTTTTATAAACTTCAGATTTATCAGCATATAGTTGTTAGAAAATATTATCGTATGAATGCTACAAAGGAAGCTGTGAAATTTAGTTTTTATTCTGGGTAATTATGTGTCCAGTTAAAAAAATATTCTTTTTTCAATGTATAAAAAACGGAGAGCAAAGGTTAGTAGACACTTTTCAGTCATTTCCACAGCTTCCCTGATTATCCGTGTCTCCAGGAGACAGGCTGATGCCAGGGCCTTAGTGTGTGCTTCCCTGGCACATCTAAGGGCCCAGAGTGAGGTTAGCCAACAGTGCCCAGCTTGGAATTACCACTCTTGCTTTTTCTCATCATCAGGCTATTGGGCCCCTGGGAAATCCCTGCTTATCTCTCCCACCCCAAGGCTTCTCTATTTTAAAATTCCTCTCTGTCACACTTTTCTGGGCCTCTGAGAATGGAGGGAGAGGAGAGACATTCAGGGGTTGGATCTCTGCCTGCCTCTCACCAGCTCTCTGTCCTTACCCCGCAACATACCAGCTATACTCCCTTACGGATTCCCATGAGCGCTTCACTCAAGTTTTTCCTTTATTTACTATTTTCAGCTCTGAGGCCTCTCTAGGATTAGGTTTGGAGGATGAGGCTGGCAGCCCACGCTCGAGGTCTCCCACCCATCAAGAATGAGAAGTGCTTTATGTTCTAATTTGGGGGGCCCAGAGGCCTCAGAGGAAGTTGTTGATGTCTCTCTGTGAGGAGAGGCACATGATGTTATTGGAGATGTTTCCCCTCCCTAAAGGAAATAAAAAATCAACCAATGGCCACAAAGGGAGATGTAAAAGGACATGAGCTGAGATGCCATTTCTGGGAAGAGCCTGGACCCAGGTTGCTTCTCCTACAAGCTGAGCCCAAACGTTGCAGGGTTTGATGAAAACTTTCTGATGAGTTTGGGGGCCTCCAGAACAGTGGAGTTTTGTGCTTTACTTCCCTAAAGAAACTGAGAGAAGGGCCCTAGAGAAGCCTCAAGTCCAGCCTGACTCAGGCAATGAAGCAGCAATGCTGAGTGACGTGTCCAGGTAAGTTGCCCTGACAGTAGCCCCACAGAGGCCCATGCACACTCAGGTAACACAGAAGAGCTTCTGGAACTGGCATGTGAACTGAGGAACACAGGTGGTTTGAGAGAAGGCTACAGATGGAAGACGGCTTATAACTGGGACAAAGAGGAAGCAGTGTGTGTGGAACTTGCTGACTATAAACCAAGATGGAGCTGCAGACACCAGCAAGGGAGCTGGGTAAACAAAGAACAAGGTCAAGGCCAGAGAGAAGAGGCCAGCAAGGGCAGAGGCTGCCCGGTTCACAGGCATTCCCTCCCTCGGAACACTGTGTAGCCTCTGGAGTCTCAGGCCACCTCCAGGGAGCAGGAAGATGGAGAATGCCAAGTGAACAGAAAAATTAGACATAACAGATTATTTTAAACTGGAAGGAACTGAATTAAACTGAACTGGCAAGTTTAAGTTTTCCACCATTAGCAAAGACTGAATTTTACCTGCAATGCAGGAGACCCAATTCGATTCCTGGGTCGGGAAGATCTCCTGGAGAAGGACATGGTAATCAATCCAGTATTCTTGCCTGGAGAATCCCATGGACAGCGGAGCCTGGAGGGCTACATACAGTTCATGGGGTTGCACAGAGCCGACCACACTGAGTGACTTTCACTTTCACAAAGATAGAAGGAAAGCTCCCCATTTCACTTTTTTGCATACCCAAAGTAAAATAATGAATATCACATCTGAGACAACCCTCATTTTGATTTTTATCTTATTAGTTTAAACTTTTTTATACCATTTAAACCTTCCCATTCTGTTCTGCTCAGTTAATCACTAAACATTATTTTCTAAGCTTTTCTGCCTTTCCCCCATATCTTCTATTTTATTATTGATTCACCCTTTATTGTTTATTAAATCTCATTTACTTATATTTTTAGAGTTACATATATTTGCAATGAGTAGCAAATACTATTGATATATAGATCTATAGGGTAATCTCTTCAACCCACCAATTCAACAGTTTTAAAAATTAAATAATGTAAACATATTTATAATGAAAAATAAGTCAGAAAATTTAAGATAGATCTTATAGCTTACCTAGCAAGTAAAATAGTTTGACCTTTTATATTTTCATAGCCAAACTTTAAAGTACAGCAGCAGCATCTGCTGTTAATTTTTATGTATTGATATGTAATGCATTTTATATAAAAGAGGGTATCTGTTATGATCTAAAATTTAGATATTAGGGTCTTTTTTTTAATTTGCAATATACTTCATCAGTGAGGTCACAGTCAGCTGATTAGTTCCAATAAGCTGGTGAGTCAGAACAGCCTCCTCTTGCAATCATAGCTGACAGCCTAAGTGAACAAACCCAGTTTTCTAGAGCCCACCTTCCAAAAGGTGTGTTATCAAGCATTCATCTCTCAACACTCTTTGAAACTCAGTGCAAACTTTCAATATTAAAGGAAGCTCTTTGCCCTCTTAGTAAAGAGATTTAGATGAAGCCACAAACTCATGATAAGAAGCAGAGTAACTGTAGATATAATTTACATTTTATGGCAAATCATACTGTAAATGTTTATTCACCATCTTCCTTAGCTACCTAAATAAAGGCTAATTGCTAACCCAGTGCTTTCAATGGTTTCAACTTACAAAAGCATTTGTATCAATGGCTTCTTAAAGTTTTCCTACAAGTTCTTGCTTCAAAACAATCTGACCTCTGAGTTTAACTTTATATTAAAGCTGAATCAAAAATAGTGAGAGGGATAATTTAGTTCCACATATACTGTTTAAAATAGTTTACCCATACAATATTAATTTCATCTGTGTGTCTCTAAATGAAAGCGTAGACTTCACAAGATCATGAGTATTTTACTCTGTCCCTGTTATTATACTTAGGGGCATAATGTTATGGTTAAGAATACTCAAACATTGCTGTTTTAATTCTCTCATCTCCAATGTTCTTGACAACCAGGAATTTTAGTATAGACAAAAGGAAATTCAAATGTAACAAAGTGAAGAAATTAAGTAAAAACCCTAGAGTCTTGAATTTGAATCAGTAGTGAGCTCAGTGGTAACATGGTGGCTCAGCGGTAAAGAATCTGCCTGCCAGTGAAGGAAACGTGGGTTCTATCCCTGGGTCATGAAGATTCCCTGGAGAAGAAAACGGCAACCCACTCCAGTATTTAGCCTCGAAAATCCCATGGGCCAAGGAGCCTGGTGGGCTACAGTCGATGGGGTCGCAAAAGAGCTGGACATGACTGAGCACACAGCACTTATCATTATGAACTCATGAAGTATTTTTCTTTGTAAGAAGATGTCCCAAAAGTTTTAGGGCAATATTAAGACTTAAAATTTTAAAAATATAAATGTTGCAGATTCACAAATCTTGCCATTTAGAAATTTAATTATTTAAATGCATTTTATATTTATTTACTTTTGTGAATTTTGATTAATCAGTTTGCCATCTTCAATAAGAGGGACTCCTGATGAAAGAACAAAGTGCCACCTGTGGCCTTGTCTCAGCATCTAAACCTGTGTCCGAATCAGATCAAGCTCTGGATCTAGCAATCAGTCTGCAGAAAATACAGGGACAGAGGGACATGCTAAATTCCACTGTGAGTACGCAAGCAGCAAAGTCTAGATGTGGAAAACTGCCTATCAAGGGTTCTTCAAAGATAAATGTCAGGAAAAGAACAGGACAGAAGGAAAATCTATAGATTATATATGAGACTTTTAAAAAATAAACTTCAAAAATGAGTGAGTCTATATACTAAGTATTCTTAACCGTAACATTATGCCCCTGAGTGCTAGGGATGCACACAAAACTGAGAAAACTATAAAGACAAGGAAGTGATTACTATAAAAGTCAGGATGATGCAGCCATTATGGAAAATACTATGGAGGTTCCTCAAAAAAATCAAAAACAGAGTTGCTATATGATCCAACAATCCCATTCCTATGCATATACCCAGCAAAAAACTATAATTTGAAAAGATACATGCACTCCTATGTTCACAGCAGAACTATTTACAATAGCCAAGACATGGAAAGAATCTAAATATGCATGAACAGATGAACAGACGTACACATACATACATACACACACACACACACACACACACTAAAATATTACTCAGCCATAAAAAAGAATGAAATAATGCCATTTGCAGCAATGTGGATGAATCCAGAGATTATCATACTAAGCAAAGTAAGTCAGAAAGAGAAAGACAAATACCATATGATATCACTTATATATGGAATCTAAAATATGACAAAAATGAATATAACTATGAAACAGAAACACATTCACAGCATAGAGAAGAGACATATGATTGCCAAGGAAGAGGGGGAGTCGGGGAGAGAAGGACTGGGAGTTTGGGATCAGTAGATGCTAACTATTATATATAGGATGGGTAACAATAAGGTTCTACTGTATAGCACAGGGAACTATAGTGGTATTTTATCAGTGGTAAACTATAATGGAAAACAATATGAAAAAGACTATATGCATGTATAACTGAGTCACTGTGCTGAACAGCAGAAATTAATACAACACTGTAAATCAACTATATTTCAATAAAATTAGGGAAAAAAGTCAGGATACAGTTACCTACGGTGGGAGAGAGGGCTTGCGATTAGATGGGGCATCCAGGGGGCTCAGTGGGTGGCTAAAAAGCTATGTCTTGACCTACTTGTTGGTTACAAGGATATTTATCTTATAATAATTCATTAAGTCATGCATTTATTTTATGCTATATATATCTGTATTTTATAACAAAAATAATATAATAAATATTAAAATAATTTTTAAATATAAATTCAAAAAAAGAAGAACACTTATGTGCAGAATCTGTCTTATAGGTTCCATTGACACAACTTTTTAAATTTTACATTGTTTTCAGCTTTGAGCTTTTCTTTCGTTTTTTTAATTTACATATAGTTAAATTTATTCTTTTCAGTTTTGAGTTCTCTGAGTTTTGACAAATGCCTAGACTTGTGTAACCGTGGCCTGGATCAAGTCAGAACACTTTCATTGCCTCCAAAATTCCCTTGTGTTGGACTTTGTAGTCAGCCCTCCCCCACTCAGTCCCTGGCAACCATTGATCTTTCTATTTTGACAGTATTGTCTTTTCCAGAATGTAATATAAATGAAATAACCCAGTGAATAGCCTTTAAATCTGGCTTTATTCCCTGGCATAATGCACTTAAGATGCATTCATATTGTTGCATGTATAATAAGTACCCCTCTTTATTGTAGAGAAATATTTATCCTACTTTTATTGCCGAGTAAAATGTTTATCAGTACATTAGTTGAAAGACTTTGGCTTGTTTCCAGTTGTTGGTGATTATCAATAAAGCTACTCTAAATATTCACATATAGGCTTTCACATGAATATATTTTTTCATTCCTTTTGAGTAAATTTTAGTAATTTTTCCAAAAATTGCATGGCTTTTACATTTTTATCCTTTAGTCTGTTGGGTGAAATGCAAAGAGCTCAGACATAAAGAGGGTAGCTGTGAGCATACTTCAGGCCACATAGTAGAGGAAATTTATTTTCCCCTTTACTCTGTCCTGTGGCAACCTTTTTAAGCCTCCATAACTGACCTCTGATTTCCTTTAGTATTAAACCCCTTATCTCTTTTAGAAACAGAAAACTATGACATATATTTTTAAATTCAGCCATGGCTAGAAATTGTAGTTGAATCCAAAGGATAGGTTTGGAGTTTATTGGAAAACTTCAAGAAATTAGACCTTGTGGACAGCTGCTCTGAAGAGACAAGACTGAACCAGACATTAGATCTTATTCAATAAGAGTAAAAACTGGAGAATATTTAGAAAACTTTTACTTTGAAAAAATTGTGAATATAAATATTAAACTACATTAGGGTAGTGACTCCATATTGTCAGACAACCCTAACCTTGTGGCTAAAAGCTAAATTTAGTTATCAGTTATGGAAACATTAAATTTACTCATTATATGTTCATTACAGGAAACTAAATTTGTTAATTTAATTCAGTAATACAAAAAAATTTTGTAGCATATTAAGTTAAATAAGCTGCTATAAGAAAGTGACCCAGATATGCAGTGACTTAAATGAGAGAAACTTATTTTTCTCTGGTAATAGTCCAGAGGTAGGCAGACAATCTAGGCAAAGAAGAGACTCCATTCCATGGGGTCATCCAGATATTCAGTCTCCTTTTCTTCTGTTGATTCATAATCACGAAGAACAGGAGTTAGTAAGCTTTTCAGTCTGCCATTATAGCATGAAAGCAGCCATTGACACTATGTTAATGAGTGGGTATGGCATTATTCCAATAAAACTTCAGTCCCAAGGACAGATGGCAGGCCACATTTGACCCACAGATTACAGTTTGATGACTGCTGTCCCAGAGTGAAATCTTTGTGGTTGAAGCTCCATTCATGCTCTGGTTTGTGGGAAGGGATAAAGAGGCAGTGAAAGGTAAAACATTACTTACAAGAGGACACATGATTTCTGCTAACATTCCCCTGACTGAAACTTACTAATCACATGGCTACATCTATCTAGTTCCAATAGAGGCCTGAGAATGTCTCTACCTGGGCAGTCATGTACCTAGGTTAAAAAGTGGGGGTCTGATTATAAGAAAGAAGAGAGTGGATATCGGGGAACAATTATTCACCTCTGCCACTCACCTCAAGTTGTAATACTAGCACTGTGGTCTTTAATGATTTATAGCTTCGCTGAATCATTCTGGAACTTAAGTCTGTGATTGTCTTTGCATATTAGTCAGAGGAATTTAAGAACCTCCCTCTCTTCATTTTCTCTCTATCAGCATCAACAAAGTCAGGATCCCAATCAAGTCAGGATCTGAGCACAAACTGAAAGACTCAGAGAAGTGGTCTATATGGAAAGCACAGAGAAGATGTGCAGAGATAAGAGACCAGAGCTCCAGAAAGGGACAGAAAAAGATGGAGCAGGCTTGTGACTCTCCAGTTCATGAGGCCTGGGCGCTTCCCACTTTGAGTTCTATGCATCTTCCTTGATTTCCCTTTGTGCTTGAGTCTCCTTGGGTGTGTGACAGGTAAAGTTTCTGAAAAACTGAATGTCTAAAAACAGTTTTTATTCTATACTCATACTTGATTAATAGTTTGGGGATGAGATTCATTTTCCTTCTGAGCTTGAAGACATTACTCCATTTTCATCTATTTTCCTGTGTTGAAGTCAAGAAGTCAAAAGCTTTAGCTTCATTCTTAGTGATCTAAAACTTCACTATAGGGAGGGATGCTCAAGCGGGAAGGGACATGGGTAAACCTATGGCTGATTCATGCTGAAATTTGGTAGAAACCAATGCAATACTATAAAGCAATTATCCTTCAAAAAATAATTTAAAAAAAAAATAAAACTCCACAAGAATATGCTTTGATATGATCTTTTTTTCAGCTATTTTGCAGGGTTCTCAGTGAACTCTTCAAATTTGAAAACTTTTATCCTCCAGTTCTAGAAAATTGTTTTGTATTCTTTCTCTGATAGTTACTCCCCTTCCATTTTTCTCTTGTTCTCTCTTGGTCTAGCATCTATTAGACTGATGTTAGACTCCTGAGTTGATATCTTATTTTGTTTTATTTTCTCTTCTCTTGTCTCTCTCTGAATCTTTTTGCTCCACTTAAAACTTAAAGTTGATGGTATCCTCAATTTTAAATTCTGACCCTTTAAAATTTATTTGCTATTTTATTTTTAATTTCTAAAAAAGCTCTTTTGTTATTTCTGAATATTCCATCTTTATATAAACCTCAATAATTTATTATGGATAGTATATCTTCTCTGATCTAAAGTTTTCTGCTGCTGCATGGCCTCTGCTTCCTCTGAGAGGCTTCTCCTTGATTATTTGTTCTCTGTCTTAGGTGTTGGAGGACATCTTCAAATATGTGGATGTCACATGGATTTCCATTTATATTTAAGAGTAGGGCAATTTAACGGAGTGGTTGGAAGGTCTGTGTGCATGGGTGGGGTTTGCCTGTTGGGGAAGAGAATGCTGCCTTCATCTCAGAGGATCACTATGCATCAGTGCTTAGAGATCTTTCTTTTCTCTTGAGTCTGTACAAGAATGAGATTTTGAGTTGTGTTTTAGAAACGAATATCTTGTAAACTCTGCTCTATTTTTTACCTACACAATGACAAGGAGTAAATATCTAGGGAATTTATATGGCTTTTTATGTTGGTAAAGTTAACTGTGCAAGACAAGCATGATTCTAATCAATGGTCTACTTATAAGAAAAAGGTGCATAAAATTCAAGCCCCCACGAGGAATAAAGTTTACAACTTAAGCGAACAAACAGCATGCTCTCTTGCAAATAGAATTTTCTACTGTCTATGTACCATTATGATTATAAATTACAACTACTGTTGTATTTAAAAGTTAGATATCATGGAGACTCTCTGCCCCTAGTAACAAAATATGTAAGGGAACGTGCAATTATATTTTAAGAAGTCAAAGTATGTGTAAACTAAAAAGATAAACTTAAAGAGAACTTTGCCTGACTCAAAAATTGTGTCCATTGTATTCTTGATACACTCAGAATAAAGAATCCCTTAATTATCAATATTTCATTAATCTGAAGCAAAAAACTCTGAACCTGAAATACTTTGTTTCAACCAAGTTCTTCTTTCTCCATGTTTCTTACTACATACGTTTATACCTTGTAACCTATTATTTTCTTTTAATTTTATGCATAGCTAGATTAAAGTATTTTCAAGTTAATATATTTTCACAAACCAGTCTTTTCTCCAGAAAGACTTTCAATCTCCTACCTGGTGAGGGTGGGGATATGGGAAGAAGAGACAAGAGGTAATAAGTCTGACCGTCAATGTTTGTGATGCTAAAAAGAGAAAGATAACAGGAAGAGATCACACCATTCAGTGCACAACCTTTCCCTTAATCCTCCTGATTCTCACTTGCTTTTATAATTGAGTCAGTGTCATTCTAGTAGAGATTGGGAAGAGAGCAAAAGAAGTCTGTGTTCAGTTTAATATATTTGATTGGTAACCCTAATAGATATTTTTGAAAATAGGATACACCTTATTAATTATTTTTGGAAATAAAAACACAGATTTCTTGCTTTACTATTCATGCTGTCAAGAAAACTGAAGTGCCTCAATTATAGAGTACTGAACTTACTTCCCATGACAGAGACTGTTAGTTCTGACTCAGCATCTATTCTCCTTTTTTTCTTAAAAACTCTAAATTTTTTGTTTTATTGAGATATAATTGACATCTGACACTGAATAAGTTTATGGTGTACAGCATCATAAGTTGATATCCATATATTGTGAAATGATTACCACAATAAGTTTAGTTAACATCCATCATCTCATATAGTTACAATCCTTTTCCTTATGATGAGAGTTTTTAGGATCTATTCAACAGTACGTGATCCAAGAACTCAAAATTCTCCAAGCTGGGTTCAATAGTATGTGAACCAAGAACTTCCAGACATTCAAGCTGGATTTAGAAAAGGCAGAGGAACCAGAGATCAAATTGCCAATATTTGCTGGATCATAGAAAAAGCAAGAGAATTCCAGAAAAACATTTACTTCAGCTTCACTGACTACACTAAAGCCTTTGACTGTGTGGATCACAACAAACAATGAAAAATTCTTCAAGAGATGGGAATACCAGACCACTTTACCTGCCTCCTGAGAAGTCTGTATGCAGGTCAAGAAGCAATATTTAGAACTGGACATGGAACAAAGGGCTGGCTCCAAATTGGGAAAGGAATACATCAAGGCTGTATATTGTCAACCTGCTTATTTAACTTATATGTAGAGTCCAGTTCAGTTCAGTCGCTCAGTTGTGTCCGACTCTTTGTGACCCCCATGGACTGCAGCATGCCAGGGTTCCCTGTCCATCACCAACTCCCGGAGTTTACTCAAACTCATGTGCATTGAGTCGGTGATGCCATCCAGCCATCTCATCCTCTGTTGTCCCCTTCTCCTCCTGCCCCCAATCCCTCCCAGCATCAGAGTCTTTTCCAATGAGTCAATTCTTCACATGAGGTGGCCAAAGTATTGGAGTACATCATGTGAAATGCCAGACTGGATGAAGCACAAGCTGGAATCAAGATCACCAGGAGAAATATCAATAACCTCAGATATGCAGATGATACCACCCATATGGCAGAAAGTTAAGAACTAAAGAGCTTCTCGATGAAAGTGAAAGAGGAGAGTGGAAAAGTTGGCTTAAAACTCAACATTCAGAAAACCAAGATCATGGCATCCAGTCCCATCACTTCATGGCAAATAGATGGGAAAACAATGGAAACAGTGACAGACTTTATTTCTGGGGAGCTCCAAAATCACTGCAGATGGTGACTGCAGTCATGAAATTAAAAGATGCTTGCTCCTTGAAAGAAAAGCTATGACCAACATAGACAGCATGTTAAAAAGCAGAGACATTGCTTTATCAACAAGGTCCATCTAGTCAAAGCTATGGCTTTTCCAGTAGTCATGTATGGGTGTAAGAGTTGGACCATAAAGAAAGCTGAGTGCTGAAGAATTGATGCTTCTGAACTGTGGTGCTGGAGATGTCTCTTGAGAGTCCCTCGGACTGCAAGGAGTCCACCCTAAAGGAAATCAGTTGTGAATATTCATTGGAAGGACTGATGCTAAAGCTGAAACTCTGGTACTTTGGCCACCTGATGCAAAGAACTGACTCATCTGAAAAGAGTCTGACGCTGGGAAAGATTGAAGGAAGGAGGAGAAGGGGACGACAGAGGATGAGATGGCTGGATGGCATCACCGACTCAATGGACGTGAGTTTAAGCAAGCTCTGGGAGTTGGTGATGGACAGGGAAGCCTGGCGTGCTGCAGTTCAAGGGGTCACAAAGAGTCAGACATGACTGAGCAACTGAATTGAACATATTCAATTAGCAGCTGTCAAATACACCATACAGCAAGGATAATTATAAGTCATCATATTGTATATTACATTCCCAGTACTTATTTATTTTATAGCTGGAAGCTTGTACAAGCACTCTAATTTTAATTGGGTGCTCACCATAAAGCTAAAAAATGGCATTTCCCTATTTCCTTTATAGTACATTCATTCAGCCACGTGAATAAGTTCCGCCCAATGAAAAGTAAACAGAAGTGATATATGGAATTTCTGGAATGCCTCCTTAAAATGAATAAAGTTTAAATTATTAGAGAAATCAAAACTGAAAATCAAAATCAAATCAAAACTACAATAAGGTATCACCTCACATCAGTCAGAACAGCCATCATTAAAAACTCTACAAATAACAAATGCTGGAGAGGATGTGGAAAAGAGAAATCCCTTGTACACTACTGGTGGGAATGTAAGTTGGTGCATCACTGTGGAAAACAGTATAGAGGTTCCTCAGAAAACTAACAATAGAATTACCATACGACCCAGCAATCCCACTCCTAGGATATATCCAGACAAAATTCTAATTGAAAAAGATACATGCACTCCTAAGTTCATACCAGCATTATTGATAATAGCCAAGACATGGAAACCACCTAAATGTCCATCAACAGATGAATGGATCAAGAAGACAAGGTACATACATACTATGGAATACTACTCAGTCATAAAAAAATAATGAAATAATCCCATGTGCAGCAACACAGATGCAATCAGAGAGTACCATACTAAGTGAGATAAGTCAGAAGAAAAAAGACAAAAACCATAAGATATCACTTATATGTAGAGTCTAAAATATGACATAAATGAACTTATCTACAAACAGAAACAGACTCACAGACATAGAGAACAGACTTGAGGTTGCAGTTACCAGACGCAAGCTAATATATATAGGATGGATAAACAACAAGGTCCCACTGCATAGCACAGAGAACTATAGTCAATATCTTATGATAAACCATAACAGAAAAAATATAAAAAATAATAACTATATATAACTCAGTTATATATATAATATATAAATATATTTAACTTTTATATATGAAAGAATATAAAAAAGAACATATAGATATACATACATATATGTATGTATAACTGAATCACTTTGCAGTACAGCAGAAATTAACACATTATAAATCAAGTATGCTTCAATTTTTAAAAAATAAAGAAAGCTTACCCTTCTTCTTTCCTTCCTTCATCAGATGAGATGTTAGACCACCTGAAGACAAAAGCCACATCCTAGGATTAGTGGACCAAACATCTTGAAGGATACTAGTTCCACGGCATCTTCTTAAGTAAAGGATGTAGTTGAGAGAGTTCTCTGACTTACTTGGGTCCTGACTGAAAAATCTTCATTAATTTCTAAAACCCTTGCCTTATCTTTTCCAATAGTCCATACTTATTTTTCAGGCTGCCTCTTACAGAGATCTAATTCCCTTCTCAGTTCTAGCTTGTTCTTTTGTCCTGGACAATTCTCTAAAGATCTGCCTTTCTGCAGGCAACTTAATCTAGTAATGTTAGATCCCAAGCACAACTCAGTCATATTGTGCTCAGGTCAGATGGGTTAGGCCCACAAGTGCTGCCATTCAAACATCTACTCCAAACCCATCAACCCATGAGCTGTACCTACTGGCTTTTTCTTTATTCAGGATACACGAGACTGTGCCTTGCAATGACTCAGATTCTTCTCCAAGAATATAGGAAACACTTTTAGCTATCCACCAACAGCTATTCCCTCTTCATTTTTGATAACGCAATCTCAACTTTATGAGGTACATTGGTTTCTTATTGCTACTGTAAAAAACTACCACAAATTTAGTGGCTTAAAACAACAAGAATTTATTCTTCTATGATTTGGATATCAGAGGTCTAAATGGGTCAACAATCCTTCTGGAGACTCCAGGGCAGAATCCATTTCCTCATCTTCTCTAACTTCTAGAAGTTGCCAGCATTCCTTGGTTTGTGGATCCACAGCACTGCAATTTCTTTCTCAATCATCTCCTTCTCTGACTTCAGCCCTCCTGCCTCTATTTCATAAGGACCTCTGTGGTTATACTGGGCCCCCTAGATAAACTAGGCTACTCTTCCCATATCAATATCTTTAACTTAATCTCATATGCAAAGTTCCCTTTTCTATGTAAGGTAACATATTTAAAGGTTCCAGGGTCTAGGACATAAACATCTTTGGAGGGCCTTTATCCTGCCTATCAAGGAGGCAATGAATCCAGTCCCTGAGGCTGAATCATGATTTGTTTAAAGTAGTTATAACAATTCTATTTGTATCCCTTTGACAGTAATGGGTCGGTAAGGGGAGGATTCTGTAAGACTGATGAGTTATAGGAAGAAGCCTGGATATCTCCACAAGATTTTCCTCCCAATAGGAAAGGTGCAAAAGGAGAGAGTCCCGCTTTTCTGATCACCTTTTTCTTATCTTTTGGATGTTACTATATGTGGACATGATGTGCTAAGTCACTTCAGTTGTATCTGACTCTTTGCAACCCCGTGGATCATAGCCCACCAGGCTCCTCTGTCCATGGAATTCTCTAGGCAAGAATACTGGAGTGGGTTGCCATTTTCTCCTCTAGGGATCTTCCCAATCCAGGGGTCAAACCCGTGTCTCTTAAGCCTCCTGCATTGGCAGGAGGGTTCATTGCCACTAGCGCCACATGGGAAACCAAAGCTACTACAAATACCTTGTGACTTTTTTTTTTTTTTTAAACTTAATGCATGTATGGTATTTACTTATTTTTATTTTATTTTTTTTTTTTACTTTATTTTACTTTACAATACCGTATTGGTTTTGCAATACATTGACATGAATCCATCACGGGTGTATATGAGCTCCCAATCCTGAATCCCCCTCCCACATCCCACCCCATATCCTCTCTCTGGATCATCCCCGTGCACCAGCCCTAAGCATCCTGTATCCTGTATCGAACATAGGCTGGTGCTTCGTTCTTACATGATACCTTGTGACATTTTAAAGGCCAAAACAACTATAGGGATGCTGACTTAATAGCCTGACACTGTTAGGCCAGTATCTAACCCTGGAATCACTTACCCTTAGATTTCCTATTAAATGAAATACTTAAATGTTTTTAGGTTAAGCTACTATTAGTAGGATATTTTGTTATTTGCAGCTGAAGTAATTCTAACTAATACATAACTCTAAATGGACCTGAACTGCATATCACTTGGACTCTGTTACTGGCCTGTAAGAATACTGACTGAGAAAATAGCTTCCAGCCATACAGGAAAAAAAATCGGCACAAACAAAGATAGGCATATTGGTGATTTTAATATCAGAGGAATTATATTTGAGCTTCCAGGCTTATGTTATAACAAGCTATTCTCTTTTTATCTTGTTTCATATTCTTCCTACCCTAAAGTGCACACAGATGGTTTCTATGTGTGGTCTCAGTTACTAGACAGTAAAATAAACAAGATAAGGCCTGTAAAGTACCTCTATATAGTAGAGCTATATATAGTAACTGTTTAATGATTTATAGCTGTTACTATGGTGTGTAATCTGTGCCTGATGGCTAGCACTTGATTTTGGCCGATTACATCGCATGATTCCTAACAGTGTCACCAAAGTCCCACCTTGAGGCAAACTAGACTGAGACGATGCCCTCTCCATACCCTGATCCTCTCTTAGAGGATTAAAAATCACACTCAATAAAGAAGTTACTCTCTAAGAAAAGTCTGGGGAACCTTCATTTACTTTTCAAATAGGTACTCATAAATTATAGATATTTTGATTTTAAAATGGGTGCTTTTGACTTGAAAGAGACAAGTGTTCCCCAATGTTCATCGCAGCACTATATATAATAGCTAGGACATGGAAGCAACCTAGATGTCCATCAGCAGATGAATGGATAAGAAAGCTATGGTACATATACACAATGGAATATTACTCAGCTATTAGAAAGAATGCATTTGAATCAGTTCTAATGAGGTAGATGAAACTGGAGCCTGTTATACAGAGTGAAGTAACTCAGAAAGAAAAACACCAATACAGTATATTAATGCATACATATCAAATTTAGAAAGATAGTAACAATAACCCTATATCCAAGACAGCAAAAGAGACACAGATGTAAAGATCAGAGCTTTGGACTCTGTGGGAGATGGTGAGGGTGGGATGATTTGAAAGATAGTATTGAAACATTTATATTACCATATGTGAAATAGATTGCCAGTCCAGGTTCGATGCATGAGACAGGGCACTCAGGGCCGGTGCACTGGGAAGACCCTAAGGAATGGGATGGGGAGCGAGGTGGGAGGGGGGGTTTGGGATGAGGGACACAGGTACACCCATGACTGATTCATGTCAATGTATGGCAAAAACCACTACAATATTGTAAAGTATTTAGCCTCCAATTAAAATAAATTTATCAAAAAAAAAATGGGTGCTTTTTATAATGTTAGAGCCAGGCACCTCCCTCTAATTTTGATCCTCAAACAGATCTGGGTGAATACCTGTTCATACCCTCACCCAAACTCTCCCTAGACTCAGATGTAACAAGAGGACTCCTAAGAAGCTGTTATCTGATGATCTAATGCACTTCTAAAATACCTGTTGAGAGAGGTTTTCTAATTGTTCATACCTACAGACTACTGACAGAAGGAAACCAGTACTGCCTGTCTCTCCTTAGGCAAACACAGGTCTTTTCCTGATAATTTCAGGTTGAATAAGAACTGTTAAGACTTCATCATCTCATAATAAAATTTGGCAAGGACATATAGTTTTTTAAAAGGGGGGTGGGGCGGCAGAAAAAAATGCTGCTCTATACCATACACAGAAGTCTAACTGGGTTCTCCTCTTAGAGAACATTTGGTTATTGTTCCATGAGCAGTGACCAAGAAAAGGGCTACCAGCCCATTTTAGAGAGCAACATGCTGCCAGCCGTGCTGAAATACTGACTAACACATCCCCAGTGCCTACTGTGCACTCTGACTCATGACTACAAATAAGATTTTTTTCAATGAATTTCTTAAAACTTAGAGGAACAAGAATGCTACACTAGAATAATAGCTCAGAGAAAGTGAACTCTGGGACCTAAAGTCTTATTTTGAGGCAGACAGAATTTTATACTGTTTCAAGCTAATTTGTTCAAAAGTTCTCTCATTGATGCTTCACTCCTTTGCACTACACATTCCCTTATCCTCTTAAAAAGGATTCTACCTAACTTTATACATATGTTCTATATCTTTCACCTACTAAAAATTGCCACTGGGAAAATGGACATTGTAGTTCACTTAACCATTATGCCGCACACATATGAAAAAAAAAAATCATGACTTAATTTTCTGTTGAATTGATCTGCTTAAGGTACCATGTGCAATACCCTTTACTCAACTCACCCAACAGAACTGAAATTCAATCCACACTATATCTGGCATTTTAAATCCGAGGGCCTTAGAAACCCCTCCACATCCACAGGGAAAAGCAAGAGTCAGACAAGCTATGTAAACAGACTCATTCAGCCAAGGCCAGAGAAAGAATCATTCCACATCCATCTCTGAGAGTGCAGGTCCCCAAGGATTGATCAAGACGGTGTTTCCCTTCTCCTCAGGCAGCTTCCGACAGGACTTCTTTCGTTCCTTTAAAGTTTTGTCTGTTCAGAGAATTTAACTCTCCCAAGGTTCCAGGGACATCAGTTGAGTTCACGAACGAAAAACTGGGGCTCGTTCAGACCTATCTTTTCTGAAGAACTGTGGGGTTAAGCATTTCATTTGCTCCCCTTTACGTCCTCGCCCCAAGGAAGTTAGGACAGGCCACGTGGCTTGCTTTGACCAGTGAAATGCAAACAGATCAGTTACGTCACTTCCGGGACAAAGCATTTACTTGCAGGTATTCTTACCAGAATCTGCTCTTCTCTGCCTCCATCATCGGTGTGGCACATGTTGAGAGGAAGCCTGTTTCAGCGCTAGCCTGTGACCTCTAAGTGACTGTGACAAGCAGAGCCCTCCTATCAAGCCATGGCAGACACACAGGGTAATAGAGAAATAAAGCATTGTTCTTTTACATCACTGATTTTTTTTTTTTAACTCCATTACAAGCTCATTCATTCTCATAGAGGAAATTAGGGACTGCTGTGTGTGAAAAAAGGCAACATGAGGGCTTTTGTGGATGAGAGACTAAGAAGAGAAGTGGCAGGCTGAAGGGAAGGCTGTGGAGAGGTTAAAGAGTAAGTGGTCTGTCCCTACCAGTGCCGCATAGGCAGCTAGTGTCCAAAGAGTCTGGGGCCAAAGCAGGACACGTGTATGAGAACCAGTCTTGTGCCCAAGAAATGAGTAGAACC
Source organism: Cephalophus harveyi (assembly GCA_006410635.1). Taxonomy (NCBI): domain Eukaryota; kingdom Metazoa; phylum Chordata; class Mammalia; order Artiodactyla; family Bovidae; genus Cephalophus; species Cephalophus harveyi. Next base: position 70,898 of record SJYT01064249.1, on the reverse strand, counting down.
GGAGAACTGACCTACTCCAAGGAAGCTTCCCAGAATTGTCACTAATAGCTCCGAATGCTCTGGAACAGTCATAGAACGTTGAGTTCACAGTGTGCATTACTCCAAGTCTCAAAGAAGCACACAGTAAATTGAGATTAAGGGAGGCAAGAAGTTTGTTTTAAGGGATTAAAACAGGCAACACCAGTGGAGAAAAATAAGAGGGGTGGGTGGGGAAGAAGAGGCAGAGAGGGCAATCAAACTACAAAAAGTTCAGACTTCTTCAAAGGAGAGAGAGAGAAGGGAGGGAGGTATGAAACACTGTGCGCTTCCAGGAAAGTTGTAGCAAGACTGATAGAGACTCCTCAGTCAAAATCACTCTTCAGAGGAGCTGTGTTTCCATGTCTTAAAACCCCTGCCACACGTAGCCTTGGCTGAGAGCAGTTCCTAGAAAATAGGGCCTGATGCTGTGGCAACTAGCAAGGGCTAAACTCTGCTTCCAAGGAGGAGGTCCGAGTGGAGAATTTTCCCAACCCCCACATAGCTGCAACATCATATTTTATACAGCTTATAAAAGTCTAACAGGGAAGAAGGCCAATGATTCCACATAACACGTAGAACATTATTTCTTGGTGATAATAGTACTGCCTTATATTTATTTCAAGGTGTACATCTTGCTAAGTGCTTTTACATATCCCCTCCCATTTTAAACAGTCCAGGTAACATTATTCCCATTATAAGAATGGGAAGCTCGAAGCTCAGGACTCTGACCATTAAGAGGGGAGCTGAGCCTGGCACTCAACCATCTATGCTTAGTCCAAGCTAAGCCCACAATATAATGAAGAAACCTGCTGAAAGTCAGTGCCCTGAAAATGTTTGCACTGTCCTTAAGCAAGAATCAATTTTAGGTCACTTGCTTAAAAGCTGCTCTAGAAAGAAAATTCACTTGAAGAAGGCTTTGTGTTTATTCTTTCTCTAGAGGCAGCATTCACAGGGCAAGAACAGATTTGTCTCTAGCAGAGAAACCTAAGGATAGCTTACAAGATGTCCTTCATGGGGTGACCAGAGGCTGGAGTCTCTAATGGCCAGAGCAGCCCATGTGGCTTCAGAATGGAAAGAGAAGTTTCTCCAGCTGAGATAGCCCACTGTAAGTGCAGGGGAGATGATCCAGTTTGGAAATGCAGATACTGCAGAGGAAACTCTTGTTGGACAACAGGCCTGTTTACATGGAATGAGATTAGTATATACTTTCCTTTAACGTTAACAGAGATATTTTCTTCTTAAAAAGAAAGAACCAAAAATAGTAAAGCAGGAATTACCCAGAGAGAAGGAAAAAGTGAAATCATAATTCAACTCTCTGAATTGGCACAGCTCAGTAAGGAGGGAGAAGTTGACTTCCTGCCAAGTTTCAGTGTCCCACCAAAAATTAAAGACACCAGATAAAGGTAACCCAATCCAGGAGCTATGGCACCTGAGATGAAAATAAACAAGAAAGCTTTAAGTTCTAAGAAGAAAGGATTACAATGTCAATTTTAAGATTGCTGATTACATTGAAACCACTGAAAACAGTGATATTTTCATTGGGTGTCAAAAACACCTAGGAACAAAAACCTTTTAAAGTATGAAATTATCTCCCAGGGGAATACGATGTGAACCATTTCCATTTCTACAGTGCACTTGTCCATGCAACTTCCTTCCAGAGTAGGATGGAAACAAATGCCCATTAGACCTCTTTGGGCTTGCTTCCAGCAGAGGAAAATGTTCTGGGTGAAATGGTACCCCAGTAAACCACACTGAACCTGGCTTTTATTTCACACTTAAGAATAATTTACTCAGAAGTGAAAAGTTGCTTTCCTTTCTTAACACAAGCAACTGCCTTAGGCAGCCAAAAAGGAAATAACAGAATGGTGGGCTAAAAGGGTCTCTAAGTTCTGCTCCCAATGCTGTCACTAACTGCAACAATTAGTGACTTGTTGGGGGTCTTGTTGGACAAGTCATGTAATCACCCCACAACCTGTTTCCTTATTTATAAAAGGATACAGTTAATAGTTCAAAGCCTTTTTTCTCCTCCAGTTGATCTAGGAAGCTTTGAAAGAATACTGATGCCTGGAACTGAATCAGAATCTCTGGGAGTCTAAGTTTTTAAAGTTCTCCCAGTGGTTCAGATGAGGCCACTCCATAGGCCAGTATTTTAGGGTTGACTAAACAAGATGTTCGTAATGATGTTTTCTAAGGCCCACTTGACTTCACATTCCAGGATGTCTGGCTCTAGGTCAGTGATCACACCATCGTGATTATCTGGGTCGTGAAGATCATTTTTGTACAGTTCTTCTGTGTATTCTTGCCACCTCTTCTTAATATCTTCTGCTTCTGTTAGGTCCATACCATTTCTGTCCTTTATCGAGCCCATCTTTGCATGAAATGTTCCCTTGGTATCTCTAATTTTCTTGAAGAGATCTCTAGTCTTTCCCATTCTGTTGTTTTCCTCCATTTCTTTGCATTGATTGCTGAGGAAGGCTTTCTTATCTCTTCTTGCTATTCTTTGGAACTCTGCATTCAGATGCTTATACCTTTCCTTTTCTCCTTTGCTTTTCGCTTCTTTTCTTTTCACAGCTATTTGTAAGGCCTCCTCAGACAGCCATTTTGCTTTTTTGCATTTCTTTTCCATGGGGATGGTCTTGATCCCTGTCTCCTGTACAATGTCACAAACCTCAGTCCATAGTTCATCATGAGACATTACTTTGCCAACAAAGGTCTGTCTAGTCAAGTCTATGGTTTTTCCAGTGGTCATGTATAGATGCGAGAGTTGGACTGTGAAGAAAGCTGAGCGCCGAAGAATTGTTTCTTTTGAACTGTGGTGTTGGAGAAGACTCTTGAGAGTCCCTTGAACTGCAAGGAGATCCAACCAGTCCATTCTGAAGATCAGCCCTGGGATTTGTTTGGAGGGAATGATGCTGAAGCTGAAACTCCAGTAGTTTGGCCACCTCATGCAAAGAGTTGACTCATTGGAAAAGACTCTGATGCTGGGAGGGATTGGAGGCAGGAGGAGAAGGGGATGACAGAGGATAAATTGGGTGGATGGCATCACTAACTCGATGGACGTGAGTCTGAGTGAACTCCGGGAGTTGGTGATGGACAGGGAGGTCCATCACCCCATGCTGCAACTCATGGGGTCGCAAAGAGTAGGACAGGACTGAGCGACCGAACTGAACTGAAACAAGATGTTCAAGATTCCCTCCAGTTCTAAAATTCTCTGATGAGAAGGTAGTAGAAGAGGAGGTCAAGGAGAGGTGTGCTGTGCCACAGAGTAGCAGCACCTGCATCACTGAGAGCATATTAGAACTGCAGACTCTAGGAGGAGGAGCCCAAGATGACCCAAGCAGAAGGACATAGAGCTCACTTCTCCCCGACAAACATAGCAAAACGTAGGCTCTTGGCCCCTGTCCCAGAAGCTTACTGAATTAGAGTCTATATTTTAACAAGATCCCCAGTGATTCGTAAATATGTGAATGTTAGACAGCTCTGCTCTATTCTACATAATCAGGAGTGAACCCGCCTACCTATATGCCAGTGGGTCATCTTCCTGTCCAGTCTCTGTGGCCTGGCCAACCAGGAACACAACACAAGAAAAACACGCAGCTTCAGGTGGTAACTGTTTCTGGGAGCCATGCTCCTCAAAGAATGTGATTTGGGGACATTGTCGTCTCACTATAAGTCCCCTTCAAATTTGTGGGGAATGCCTGTGAAGACAAAAGTGAGGCCAGATTGGGAGAGAGAGCTAGTTGGAGGGGAGTGGGGGAAGGATATTATTCTTCCAGCTATCAACCAGGCAAAATTTCATAGATGAAGTTTCTAGAGGTGAGGTTGAGAGTGTTGAGAAAGAAATTTTAATTTATGTTAGACTGCTAGTCCTTATTAGGGCAGAGGGAAATAAAATCTGTTGCAGCTCACTTTCTCAGATGTTTGCTATTCTTACCGACATTTCTGCTCTTAGGGGAGGGGAAGTCTGATTTACAAAATTCAGATAAGGCATGTAAAAAGACAGAAAGCAGGAAGCAGGTGAGGCTAGGCACAGGAGGCTGCAGGGCAGGCCCTGGGAGCTGCGGATCTGTGCTGCGGAGACAAAGGCAAGGTTGCCCTGAGCAGTCAGAGCCTGGGCGCACCCCGCCGTGACTTAACAAGATGTCAGCACAAAGCAGGCATTCCGGCTGGTCACACCCACTCCAGCAACTCAAATTCACCACCTCAGACCCCTGCGACCTCATCAAAGAAGAATTTCAGCTGCTGCAGGCTCAGTACCGTAGTCTGAAACTCGAATGTGACAAGCTGGCCAGCAAGAAGCCAGAGACCCAGCATCATTATATGATGTACTACAAAATATCCTAGGGCCTCCCAGGTGCCTCAGTGGTGAAGAATCCTCCTGCCAATGTAGGAGATGTGGGTTCAGTCCCTGGGTCGGGAAGATCTCCTAGAGAAGGGAATGACTGCCCACTCCATTATTCTTGCCTGGAGAATCCCATGGACAGAGGAGCCTGGTGGGCTACAGTCCATGGAGTCACAAAAGAGTCGAACATGACTGAGGAACTAAGCACATGAAATATCCTGCAGCTTTAACATCAAGATGCATAAGCAAGCTGAAATCTTCAAGGGGCTGAATGGGATAAGTGCCAGGACCCACCCTACCTTTCCCCAGAGCAGTAGCAGCAGTTCTTAGGAACCATTCAGTGGGCTAATAAGCAGGTTACAGTTCCTGAGCTGAACGCTATCATCTGACAGAAACTCCAAGTCCACCAGCTTCCCAGCTGCAGGCTCTCGCCCTGCCCTGATGCCACCGCCTGGGGAAGCTACAGCCCCTTCACTGCTGGGACTTAGCACAGGCACTGGCCTCCCCTTACCTGTCTGTGTTCCCTGGCTCACATCTCCAAGGAAGACAATAATGGGCATGATGGTGGTACCCACCAGAAGGATGATGGCAGGTGAGAAGTCAGAGAGTGGGCAGAGAGTGAACAGCTGAGATGCGGAGGGGAGGGGACAAAAGAGAGACAGACACAGAGAAAGAGCCAGGTTCATCGTAAGACATGGTATGCTCATTCAGTTCAGTTCAGTTGCTCAGTTGTGTCCGACTCTTTGCAACCCCATGAACCGCAGCATACCAGGCTTCCCTGTCCATCACCATCTCCTGGAGTCCACCCAAACCCATGTCCATTGAGTCGGTGATGCCATCCAACCATCTCATCCTCTGTCGTCCCCTTCTCCTCCTGCCCTCAATCTTCCCCAGGATCAGGGTCTTTTCTAATGAGTCAGCTCTTGGCATGAGGTGGCCAAAGTATTGGAGTTTCAGCTTCAACATCAGTCCTTCCAATGAACACCCAGGACTGATCTTTAGAATGGACTGGTTGGATCTCCTTGCAGTCCAAGGGACTCTCAAGAGTCTTCTCCAACACCACACTTCAAAAACATCAATTCTTTGGCACTCAGCTTTCTTCACTGTGAGAGTCCAACTCTCACATCCATACATGACCACTGGAAAAACCATAGCCTTGACTAGACGGATCTTTGTTGACAAAGTAATGTCTCTGCTTTTCAATATGCTGTTTAGCTTGGTCATAACTTTCCTTCCAAGGAGTAAGTGTCTTTTATTTCATGGCTGCAGTCACCATCTGCAGTGATTTTGGAGCCCCCCAAATTAAAGTCAGATACTGTTTCCACTGTTTCCCCATCTATTTCCCATGAAGTAATGGGACTGGATGCCATGATCTTACTTTTCTGAATGTTGAGCTTTAAGCCAACTTTTTCACTCTCCTCTTTCACTTTCATCAAGAGGCTCTTTAGTTCTTCTTCACTTTCTGCCATAAGGGTGGTGTCATCTGCATATCTGAGGTTATTGATATTTCTCCCACCAATCTTGATCACAGCTTGTGCTTCCTTCAGCCCAGTGTTTCTCATGATGTACCCTGCATATAAGTTAAGTAAGCAGGGTGACAATACACAGCCTTGACGTACTCTTTTTCCTATATGGAACCAGTTTGTTGTTCCATGCTCAGGACTGGCTAAACTCTGCTAGTATTTATGGTAGCACCTACTGGGGCCCTCGCCCTGCCAATGTGCCATCCCTGACTTTGCTCCTACCCTTGACTCTTGGTCTCTCTCCTCTCCCTGGGCAGTCTGAAAGGGTGAACACCTTCTCAGGCCTCCTTATCAGGCCACAGATAAGGCAAGCTGCACTCTAGAAGTGCAAATGGGAGGCCAGGTTAAAAGGGAGCAAAATGTGTAGCAGGTCAACACCGGCTGCAATTCCTGGACTCACACACATGTAATTGACATCCTCCTGTGAGCTCCTCCTGGAACACCCCACCTCCTTCCCTGGCACTGCATGCAACCACAATGTTAGCTGACCCTGCCGTACTGGAGTCCCCATGACTCCCCCTCCTCCACACTCGTCCTCCGCTACTTCCCGATGCCCATGCCCACCTGGTTCTCTCCCCTCTCTCTTCACCTAAGAAAGAAAGAGGGATCAAGGACAGCATGTTTAGATCATGGAGCAGGGTGGGGCAGGTGATGACCCGGAATTCCCTTTCTCCCTTTTCCAAATAAAGTTGTTGTTGTTCAGCTGCTAAGTCATGTCCAACTCTTTGTAACCCTATGGACTGTAGCCTGCCAGGCTCCTCCGTCCATGGGATTCTCCAGGCAAGAATACTAGAGTGGGTCAGTATGCCCTCCTCCAGGGCATCTTCCCGACCCAGGGATCAAACCCAAGTCTCTTGATTCTCCTGCATTAGCAGGCAGATTCTTTACCACTGCGCCACCTAGGAATAAAGATGAAAAGTGAAAGTGAAGTCGCTCAGTCGTGTCTGACTCTTTGCAACCCCATGGACTGTAGCCTACCAGGCTTCTCCCTGCATGGATTCTCCAGGCAAGAGTACTGGCATGGGTTGCCATTTCCTTCTCCAGGGGATCTTCCTGGTCCAGGGATCAAACCCAGGTCTCCCACATTCCAGGCAGATGCTTTAACCTCTGAGTTCACCCATTAAATAAATAAATGCAATAAAAATAAAAACCAGGAAAAAAGTTTTTTAAATCTTCCCGGACCAAAAAAAAGTCTTCCCAGACAGAAGAAAATCTTGCTATTTTTACTTCAAGAAAAAGAAGCTCCCAATTTTATTCTTTTAGAGCACACTACTGAAATCACTGCAGATGGTGACTGCAGCCATGAAATTAAAAGACACTTACTCCTTGGAAGAAAAGTTATGACCAACCTAGATAGCATATTCAAAAGCAGAGACTTTACTTTGCCGACTAAGGTCCATCTAGTAAAGGCTATGGTTTTTCCAGTGGTCATATATGGATGTGAGAGTTGGACTGTGAAGAAGGCAGAGCGCCGAAGAATTGATGCTTTTGCACTGTGGTGCTGGAGAAGACTCTTGAGAGTCCCTTGGACTGCAAGGAGATCTAACCAGTCCATTCTGAAGGAGATCAGCCCTGGGATTTCTTTGGAAGGAATGATGCTAAAGCTGAAACTCCAGTACTTTGACCACCTCATGCAAAGAGTTGACTCATTGGAAAAGATTCTGATGCTGGGAGGGATTGGGGGCAGGAGGAGAAGGGGACGACCGAGGATGAGATGGCTGGATGGCATCAACGACTCGATGGACGCGAGTCTAAGTGAACTCCGGGAGTTGGTGATGGACAGGGAGGCCTGGCATGCTGCGATTCATGGGGTCGCAAAGAGTCGGACATGACTGAGCGACTGAACTGAACTGAAACATCTCTTGGCATGAGGTGGCCAAAGTATTGGAGTTTCAGCTTCAACATCAGTCCTTCCAATGAACACCCAGGACTGATCTTTAGAATGGACTGGTTGGATCTCCTTGCAGTCCAAGGGACTCTCAAGAGTCTTCTCCAACACCACACTTCAAAAACATCAATTCTTTGGCACTCAGCTTTCTTCACTGTGAGAGTCCAACTCTCACATCCATACATGACCACTGGAAAAACCATAGCCTTGACTAGACGGATCTTTGTTGACAAAGTAATGTCTCTGCTTTTCAATATGCTGTTTAGCTTGGTCATAACTTTCCTTCCAAGGAGTAAGTGTCTTTTATTTCATGGCTGCAGTCACCATCTGCAGTGATTTTGGAGCCCCCCAAATTAAAGTCAGATACTGTTTCCACTGTTTCCCCATCTATTTCCCATGAAGTAATGGGACTGGATGCCATGATCTTACTTTTCTGAATGTTGAGCTTTAAGCCAACTTTTTCACTCTCCTCTTTCACTTTCATCAAGAGGCTCTTTAGTTCTTCTTCACTTTCTGCCATAAGGGTGGTGTCATCTGCATATCTGAGGTTATTGATATTTCTCCCACCAATCTTGATCACAGCTTGTGCTTCCTTCAGCCCAGTGTTTCTCATGATGTACCCTGCATATAAGTTAAGTAAGCAGGGTGACAATACACAGCCTTGACGTACTCTTTTTCCTATATGGAACCAGTTTGTTGTTCCATGCTCAGGACTGGCTAAACTCTGCTAGTATTTATGGTAGCACCTACTGGGGCCCTCGCCCTGCCAATGTGCCATCCCTGACTTTGCTCCTACCCTTGACTCTTGGTCTCTCTCCTCTCCCTGGGCAGTCTGAAAGGGTGAACACCTTCTCAGGCCTCCTTATCAGGCCACAGATAAGGCAAGCTGCACTCTAGAAGTGCAAATGGGAGGCCAGGTTAAAAGGGAGCAAAATGTGTAGCAGGTCAACACCGGCTGCAATTCCTGGACTCACACACATGTAATTGACATCCTCCTGTGAGCTCCTCCTGGAACACCCCACCTCCTTCCCTGGCACTGCATGCAACCACAATGTTAGCTGACCCTGCCGTACTGGAGTCCCCATGACTCCCCCTCCTCCACACTCGTCCTCCGCTACTTCCCGATGCCCATGCCCACCTGGTTCTCTCCCCTCTCTCTTCACCTAAGAAAGAAAGAGGGATCGAGGACAGCATGTTTAGATCATGGAGCAGGGTGGGGCAGGTGATGACCCGGAATTCCCTTTCTCCCTTTTCCAAATAAAGTTGTTGTTGTTCAGCTGCTAAGTCATGTCCAACTCTTTGTAACCCTATGGACTGTAGCCTGCCAGGCTCCTCCGTCCATGGGATTCTCCAGGCAAGAATACTAGAGTGGGTCAGTATGCCCTCCTCCAGGGCATCTTCCCGACCCAGGGATCAAACCCAAGTCTCTTGATTCTCCTGCATTAGCAGGCAGATTCTTTACCACTGCGCCACCTAGGAATAAAGATGAAAAGTGAAAGTGAAGTCGCTCAGTCGTGTCTGACTCTTTGCAACCCCATGGACTGTAGCCTACCAGGCTTCTCCCTGCATGGATTCTCCAGGCAAGAGTACTGGCATGGGTTGCCATTTCCTTCTCCAGGGGATCTTCCTGGTCCAGGGATCAAACCCAGGTCTCTCACATTCCAGGCAGATGCTTTAACCTCTGAGTTCACCCATTAAATAAATAAATGCAATAAAAATAAAAACCAGGAAAAAAGTTTTTTAAATCTTCCCGGACCAAAAAAAAGTCTTCCCAGACAGAAGAAAATCTTGCTATTTTTACTTCAAGAAAAAGAAGCTCCCAATTTTATTCTTTTAGAGCACACTACTGAAATCACTGCAGATGGTGACTGCAGCCATGAAATTAAAAGACACTTACTCCTTGGAAGAAAAGTTATGACCAACCTAGATAGTATATTCAAAAGCAGAGACTTTACTTTGCCGACTAAGGTCCATCTAGTAAAGGCTATGGTTTTTCCAGTGGTCATATATGGATGTGAGAGTTGGACTGTGAAGAAGGCAGAGCGCCGAAGAATTGATGCTTTTGCACTGTGGTGCTGGAGAAGACTCTTGAGAGTCCCTTGGACTGCAAGGAGATCTAACCAGTCCATTCTGAAGGAGATCAGCCCTGGGATTTCTTTGGAAGGAATGATGCTAAAGCTGAAACTCCAGTACTTTGACCACCTCATGCAAAGAGTTGACTCATTGGAAAAGATTCTGATGCTGGGAGGGATTGGGGGCAGGAGGAGAAGGGGACGACCGAGGATGAGATGGCTGGATGGCATCAACGACTCGATGGACGCGAGTCTAAGTGAACTCCGGGAGTTGGTGATGGACAGGGAGGCCTGGCATGCTGCGATTCATGGGGTCGCAAAGAGTCGGACATGACCGAGCGACTGAACTGAACTTAACTGAAATAAAATTCTTAGAGAAACCCTAAGGCCCCTGGGGTGAGTGTTCATTACAAAAAACAGATGATGTTCTTCCTGCAAATATTCCTTCTGCTACTTTGGAAATATGCCATACTTACTTTCTCTTCCACGCTAAAACTGAACTTTATATGAGAAATGTTTTTGTAGTTATTGTGCATAGAAATTATTACAGGAACAATGTCTATAACTTGCCCAGTTTTATAAAAGAAAGAAATACCTGGCTAAGAAGGGTAACACTTTTCATCTCAGTACCCATGAATTAAATCAAAATTTGGCAGTCTTGCAAATAGGCTTCCAGGTTGCCTGGCCCTAGAACTGAGGACAAGAAAAACGTTCTCTGCAGGTCCACACACCAACCTCTACCCTCCAAATCCACCACACATATCCAAGAGCATCTCCACTTACTTTCTTGATTCCCAAGGATAGGTGAGCCAATTCAAAACACTAACATAAATGTCTCAGATCATTTTATTTTGGGATTAAACAGATGGGAAAGTTTGGGAGGGAATCTGGTAGAAAGGAGGTTGGAGAGGAAAGGACAGAATAATGGACATGAGAGCATTAGGATGGCATTCTGCAGCAGACACCTTGAAGGCAGGGGTCAGGTGTGCACAACAGAGAGGCACCATGGTTGTTTAGAGACCTGAGGGTCAAAGAACAGGGTTCATGTGAAGCCGGAGAACAGAAAGGTCAGAGAATATCAAGTCCACACGGCACTCTGCCTCAGTCTTTTGATGGCTGACCCAAGCCCCTCCTCTGTATGTACATGGCAGACTGCTGACCCTATCCCAGGCCACTTTTTCTAAGTGGCAGTGAGCAGTTTAAGAAGTGAAGATGAGAAGAAAGACTCACACAGGCTTTCATTTCCATGGGATCCAGGCCTCAACCTTGGCTGCATTTTCTTTTCTCATTTCAAGGTTTATTTTTTTTTTAATAAAGAAAAGTCTAAGTTCTATACATGTGTGTTACACAAATGTACATGTTTAAACATGAGCATTTACATCACAATGACTTGTGGATACCATGCCCCTTCCTACCATCTCTCTCACATATACCCATCTCTCACAAAAAGAATAACCAATAAAAGATTTTGCAGTCTTTGATTTAATATTTCCTGAGTCAAGAATCTCTCTGCCCATTGAGGCTGCCCACTTCACTACTTGGCAGCATTTTGAAAAGACAACAGTGTTCCCCTTATATTGAATGAATATATATTTCCATGAAGCACTGCCCTTTTGACCCTCATTCTTTCTTCTGGCTCCAAAGAATCTAATTTTCATTCTATGACACAACCCTTTGGATATCTGAAGAAGGCAATCAACTCCTCTTAGATCTGTCACTGTTCAGTGCATTAAGCTATCCTTTGTCCACATGCCCAAATGAACTGATTAAATTGTATAAAATTTCTTAGAAAAGCCTGGGCTCCTGATAAATCCAACATGATAATGCTTGCTTACAACTCCTCACCTTCCCTTATGCTAACTTCCTTGATTAATTGTCATAACATGTCTTAGCTTGAACTGCTAAAACAGAAGTGTTATAGACCAGGTGGCTTAAGCAATAAGGAGATACTAAAATCAAACGGATACAGAAGGTCCTCTTCCAGGTTGCAGACTGCCATCTTCTCATTGTATCTTCACAGGGCAGAAAGAGAGAGAGAGAGCTCTCTGGGGTCTCTTACTAGTCCCATGAATTAGACCTATACCCTCATGACCTGGTTATCTCCCGAAGGCCCCACCTCCTTTCCCATTACATTGGGAGTTAGAATTTCATTGTATGAATTCTAAGGGGACACAAATACTCAGTCCATGATGCCACCACAGTATTCACATACTGCCTCCTTCTGGACTTGCTTCTACAACTCCACACTGAAGTAGAACCTCTTTTTTCTTTCTGTTTCTTTTTAACTTCCACAGCACTAAGTTTCATTAGGAATTTTATTAAGGTTCAATCTCTAAGGATAAGAGAGCCTTACTTAAGGGGAACAAAGCCTCCCCAGATCTCACAATGAACCACCAGCTCCATCTCTGTGGTGGGATTGTAGACCGCTTCCAGTTGCCCATCAGTATAAGGCTGCCTCTTTGGTTCTACCCATGGGCAGGTGAGTGGCATAATTCTCCCCACACCCAAAACATGAATGTCATGAAGGCCGTGAAGCTGCAGAGCTGCTTACACGTGAGATTCCAAGAAACAGGCATGGAGGACAGACACTTCCATACGTTTTCTGATATACACACCCAGGTCCCAGAGCCTTGGTTCACCCCAGTTCAACATCAGGTGTGGGTGGTCCCAGTCACACCATGGATCCCTCTCCTGCTGTGAACTGTCAGGGAACTTCAGGTAGTCGCCATATCCCATGCCATCATCCAGCCAGGGCCCCTCATCGTCCACCTGCATGTTATACTTCTTGGCTATAGCTACTTGTTCTTCTAGGGTCTTGGGAAAGGGCCCTGGGAGCATGTCCTTCATGATGTAGGAGCTGTGCATGCTCCCAAAGACACCATATCTCACCCTGCCCTCTATATCCCTCAGTCTCACAGGACCATCCCCTGGCCACTGCCATCTTCATCTTCTTCCCTGGGAACTCTTTATAGACAACAATCCTAACCAAATATCTACTTAAAATCCTATGGTTCTAATTCAAGTTTGTGATTTTTTTCCTGACAAACAGATGAACATGATTAGCAGTTCTCTCTTTCCTTTAATGAATTAGATGGAACATTGATCACATTATTTTTAAGACTAATGAGTCTAAACCTTGTAAGTACACTAGAATTACTTGAAGAGCTTTTAAAAATCATGATCCCCAGGCCATATTTCAGACCATTTAAATCAGAATCTCTGGGATGGAAGTCAAGCATCAAGTACTCCCCAGATAATTCCAATATGTATCCAAGGTTGAAAACCACCCAGAAGGGGAAAAAAAATGGAGGAAGAGCTCTATGAGAAAGGCCAGTCAATGAGAAATGTGAAGTTTTGGCAGAACGATTTGATGGCTGATTGAATGAATGGTTGGGTGATGGGAGGGAAGGCATGGTTCTTGATGTGATTTAGGATTTAGACATAAGTTGGAAAGGATGTGAAACTCCCATTTTCAGAGCACAGGGGAAGAACATGGCTATAGAAACCTATACTTGTCCCTCACCTGGGCCTGTTCAGAACCTTCCCTGGCTGGGAAGATGTCTCTTTCTGCTTCCTTCCCCTCCACTGACACCTCAGGTCCTTCTGCTGACCTCTCCACCTGCCAGCTTGGGGTGGCTTCCGCCGCTGCCCTGCTGCCTCCCTGGAAATGGCAGTCCACGTGCTGTGTGGCTCTCAGGGTGGCAGGCAGTAGGAAGACAGGAGGGAACTTTCTGCCAGTGCCTCGGTGATTATCTGGCTCATGCACTACAAGGGCAACTCATTTACCTATGACTTCTGAAAGTCCCTATATTTTTAGCTGGCACTCAACTCCTTAAAGGAAACCTCTGTTGATCCATTTCCCAATTTATGTAACACTTACGCTTTGCACAAAGCAAGAAGGAGGGTCAAGAGATGATGTTAAATAAATAAATTTGATCCCTCTTCTTTTTTTATAGCATTCATAACACTTATGTCTGCAAACCTGGCTAGACTGAAAATTTGGGGTTTAGTTTCTTTCCAGTAGATTCCAGCATCTATCTGGGGCTCTCAATAAATATTTGCTAACTATTGAATGACTAATGAAATAAATAAATATTTCTTTTGAATCTCACAACACCCACTGTAAGAGTAACCCCAGAAACAATTGGTTGATTGATGTTAATCCAAAGCAACAAAGTTACGAGAAAGTTAAGACCTTGCTGGGAACTGTAGTGCCTAAGCCTCCATTATTTCTCTGTTTCCAGCTCACTTGTGATATTTTGAGAATTTTCTCAAATGTAAAGCAGCATCAGAAACGTGTGTTAGGTGTGGAAAAGCATTAATAAAGTGAGTTAATGTGTGAATTAAAAAAAAATAAACCATGCAGCGAAAGAAATTGCAAATCACTAATTGATAGGGGCCAGTAATGGGCCATTTCCTGCTGCTCCCTGTCTCGAGGCATATATGCAAAAAAGTAAACAAAGGAAGAGGAATGTTTTAAGAGATAATGACTCATTCATATGCTTGAAATACTAATAATAAGTCAAGAGAAACCGATTAAAATAAAGAAAAACAAGTGCTTTTAAGACTTGTATATTATTGTGCAAAACTATTATTAAACTAGACTCCTCTCTGTTGAGGATGATGGCACTTTGGTTCCTGACATGCATGGAAAGTCCCCAAAATGCAGGTTAGCTTGCATTAAAGGTTAACATTCATGGAATCCTAAAGTTAGAAAGTCCCTTAAACAATCAACAGAGAGAGGCTCCTTTCCCTTGCACAGGCCAAGCATGTACAAAGATATAAGAAGGAATCAGAAAACTTCAGAATATTGTTTAACATTTTCTTTGGAAGTATGCTTCACTCCCTAATCAGACTTACTTTTTTTTTTTTAAGAAAAAAAATTTTTTTTTTTGTTTAACCAAAACCTATGTTGCAATTTAAACCTATTTCCTCATTTGTTTCTCAGAAACAGTGGAACATAACAAGTTAATTTCTTCTTCATGATACATCAGTTAGTCAGTCAGTTCAGTTGCTCAGTCATACCCAACTCTTTGCGACCCCATGAATCTCTGCATGCCAGGCCTACATCACCAACTCCTGGAGTTCACTCAGACTTACATCCATCGAGTCAGTGATGCCATCCAACCATCTCATCCTCTCTCATCCCCTTTTCCTCCTGCCCCCAATCCCTCCCAGCATCAGAGTCTTTTCCAATGAGTCAACTCTTCGCATGAAGTGGCCAAAGTACTGGAGTTTCAGCTTCAGCATCATTCCTTCCCAAGAATACCCAGGACTGATCTCCTTTAGAATGGACTGGTTGGATCTCCTTGCAGTCCAAGGGACTCTCAAGAGTCTTCTCCAACACCACAGTTCAAAAGCATCAATGCTTCGGTGTTCAGCCTTCTTCACAGTCCAACTCTCACATCCATACATGACCACTGGAAAAACCATAGCCTTGATACATCAAGTCAATCCAAATAACCCTAAACTATTCAACTTTTTCTTATGACATCCATCCAAAATACTAAACCCTAAAAAATATTGAGATGCTTTTATAATAACTAAGGACAAGGAAAAGGAGCAATGAAATGTACTGTTATATGTGCAATAAAAAAGATGTTTCATATTATTTAAAAGAAGTTAAAACACACACAAGGGATTTTGCCTAATAGATAATAAAATATTTGATCACACTGCAGGAAATTAAAGCAGTACTATCCCTATACAGGCATAGATGAACAGATCAACAGAATAAAGTAGCATCCAGAGAAGAAAAAATCAATTAATGCTACTACTACTAAGTCATAAAGGTGCCCAATGACAGTACACTCCTCTTCGGTGCCAGTATGTCATATAAACCATCTCCATTAAACCTCACAACATCAGAGAATAGGCAGAGCTAGCGCTCAGCAAGGAGATCCAGACCTCTCTGCCCTTCTCTCTGTGCTCTTAGTGAAAATATACCAGTGCCTTCACTTTGAATTAGTAATATATAAAACTGTAGAAACAGCATTGGAGCAATTCGATTAAAAATGTGAGGGCAAATAAAGTGAGATTATTTTCTCACATTAAAAAAAGGTTAGGTGGACTAAAATCTGAAATGTAAAAAATAATAATAAAATGTACTATTAAATGGCGCGTCCCTGGTGGCACAATGGTAAAAAATCTTCATGTCAATACAGGAGACACAAGATATGCAAGTTTGATCCCTGAATCAGGAAGATCCTCTGGAGTAGGGTATGCCAACCACTCCAGCATTCTTGCCTCGGAAATCCCTTGGACAGAGGAACCTTGCAGGCTACAGTCCATGGGGTCGTAAAGAGTTAGACACAGCTGAGCCACTTAGCACACTATGTTAAATATAGAACAGTTTTTTAATTTATTTATTTTTAATTGGATGATAATTGCCCTACAAAGTTGTGTTGGTTTCTGCCATACATCAACATGAAATCAGCTATAGGTATACATATATTCCTTCCCTCTTGAGCCTCCCTCCCACCTCCTACCACATTTCACCCCTCTAGGTTGTCACAGAGCACCAGGAAAGCTCCTTGTGTTACACCATACTTCCCATTAGCTGTCTGTTTTGCATATGGTAATGTATATATTTCAGTGCTTCTCTCCCTGTGTCCATAGGTCTGTTCTCTACGTCTGAGTCTCTATTCCTGCCCTGCCCATAGATTCATCACTACCATTTTTTCTAGATTCCATATATATGTGTTAATATACAATATTTGTTTTTCTCTTTCTGATTTACTTCACTGGCTCTAGGTTAACAGGCTAGAGGTTCAGGCTCTAGGTTCATCTACCTCACTAAAACTGACTCAAATTTGTTCCTTTTCAAGATGAGTAATGTTCCATTGAATATATGCACCACAACTTCTTTATCCATTCATATGTTGACAGACATCTAGGTTGTGTCCATGTCCTGGCTATTCTGAAGTGAAAGAAAGTGAAAATTGCTCAGTCGTGCCTGACTCTGCAACTCCATGGACTGTAGCCTGCCAGGTTCCTCTGTCCATGGAATTATCCAAGCAAGAATACTGGAGTGGTTAGCTGTTCCCTTCTCCAGAGGATCTTCCCGACCCGGGAATCAAACTGAGGTCTCAGGCATTGCAGACAGATTCTTTACCAGCTGAGTTACCAGGGAAACCCTGGCTATTCTAAATAGTGCTGCAGTTAATAACACTGAGGTACATGTGTCTTTTTTCAATTATGGTTTTCTTAGGGATAGAACAGTTTTATAATCTGTTCTGTTATAACCTGAGTGAAGAAGGTAATCCCTAGAATGGCATCAAGTTTGGAAACCAAAAAGGAAAACTGACACATTTGACCACTGGTACAGAAGAAGTCACTCTAAAGAAGGTTAAACAAATCTAGAAAAACTCTGGTAGTATATATAAGAAACAAAGGATTAATATCTTTAGTTATAAAATGCACTTACAAATAAATATGAAAAATATCAATATCCCTATTAAAACTGAGGGAAGGATATAAACAGACATTTCAGAAAAGAGAGATAAAGTGCCAATAAATATACACAATACACCCAATTTACTATCAAAGACATAAGACACTGAAAATACCTAGGCTAGGAAGAAAGTGTGAGCAGAAAGAGGCATTCTCATACACTGTGGATAGACACAGAAATTGGTACAAAGAAAGATACACTTTTTTAATGCAGGGAATAAAGGAGATGAGTTAAGTAATCTCTAAGAATTTCGATCCAATTGCCAACATTCGCTGGATCATAGAAAAGCAAGGGAATTTCAGAAAAACATCTACTTCTGCTTCACTGACTACATTAAAGCCTTTGACTGTGTGGATCACAATAAACTGTGGAAAACTCTTAAAGTGATGGGAATACCAGTCCACCTTACCTGCCTCCTGAGAAACCTGTATGCAGGTCAAGAAGCAACAGTTGGAACTAGACATGAAACAATGAACTGGTTCCAAATTGGGAAAGGAGTATGTCACAGCTGTATACTGTCACCCTGCTTATTTAACTTCTATGCAGAGTACATCATGCCAGGCTGGATGGAGCACAAGCTGGAATCAAGACTGCTGGGAGAAATATCGATAACCTCATATACGCAGATAACACCGCCTTATGGCAGAAAGTGAAGAGGAGCTAAAAAGTCTCTTGATGAAAGTGAAAGAGGAGAGCGAAAAAGTTGGCTTGAAGCTCAACATTCAGAAAACGAAGATCATGGCATCTGGTCCCATCACTTCATGGGAAATAGATGGGGAAACAGTGGAAACAGCGTCAGACTTTATTTTGGGGGGCTCCAAAATCACTGCAGATGGTGACTGCAGCCATGAAATTAAAAGACACTTACTCCTTGGAAGAAAAGTTATGTCCAACCTAGATAGCATTTTCAAAAGCAGAGACTAGTCAAGTCTAGTCAAGGCTATGGTTTTTCCAGTGGTCATGTATGGATGTGAGAGTTGGACTGTGAAGAAGGCTGAGCGCCGAAGAATTGATGCTTTTGAACTGTGGTGTTGGAGAAGACTCTTGAGAGTCCCTTGGACTGCAAGGAGATCCAACCAGTCCATTCTGAAGGAGATCAACCCTGGGATTTCTTTGGAA
>SJYT01064249.1:20467-52269 GCA_006410635.1 Cephalophus harveyi | reverse complement strand
CTTTGGCCACCTCATGCGAAGAGTTGACTCATTGGAAAAGACTCTGATGCTGGGAGGGATTGGGGGCAGGAGGAGAAGGGGACGACCGAGGATGAGATGGCTGGATGGCATCACGGACTCGATGGACTTGAGTCTGAGTGAACTCCGGGAGATGGTGATGAACAGGGAGGCCTGGCATGCTGCGATTCATGGGGTCACAAAGAGTCGGACACGACTGAGTGACTGAACTGAACTGAATTGATGGCAGAAAGTGAAGAGGAACTAAAGAGCCTTTTAATGAAGGTGAAAGAAGAGTGAAAAGGCTGACTTAAAACTCAACATTCAAAAAGGTAAGATCATGGCATCTGGTCCCATCACTTCATGGTAGATAGATGGGGAAACGATGGAAACAGTGACAGACTATTTTCTTGGGCTCCAAAATCACTGCAGATGGTGACTGCACCCATGAAATTAAAAGATGCTTGCTCCTTGAAAGAAAAACTATGACAAAACTAGACAGTATACTAAAAAGCAGAAACATCACTTTCCCAACAAAGGTCCATATTGTCAAAGCTATGGTATTCTTGGGTTTCCCTGGTAGCTCAGTAGAGAATTCGCCTACAATGAAGGAGACCTGGATTCCATCCCTGGATTGGGAAGATCCCCTGGAGGAGGGCATGGCAAATCACTCCAGTATTCTTCCCGAGACAGAGGAGCCTGGCAGGCTATAGTTCACGGGGTTGCAAAAAGTTGGACATGACTGAGCAACTAAGCACGAGCACACGTATGGATGTGAGAGTTGGACCATAAAGAAGGCTGAATGCAGAAAAATCAATGCTTTTGAGCTGTGGTGCTGGAGAAGACTCTTGACAGCAAGGAGATCAAACTAGTCAATCTAGAAGGGCTATGCTAAAGCTGAAGCTTCAATACTTTGTCCACTTGATGAGTAGAGCCAACTCATTGGAAAAGACCCTAATGCTAGGAAAGATTGAGGGCAGGAGGAGAAGGGGGGTGATGGAGGATGAGATGACTGGATGGCACCATCAACTCAATGGACAAAAGTTTGAGCAAATTCTGGGAGATAGTGAAGGACAGGGAAGTCTGGTGTGCCGCAGTCTGTGGGGTCACAAAGTGTTGCACACGACTGAGTGACTGAACAAGAATACCTAGATTCTCTCTAGATTTGAAATTCTAACAGTCTTTATTTATCTGAGTTGTGCCAATGCTATATAAAGGCTTTAACAATCAATAAAATATATTTTCTAAAAAATATTATTGAGATATATTTCCCTATCCAGAAGAAATTTTGAGACTTCTGTGACTCATACAGAAAACTTATGTGTGTTAGTCACTCAGTAATGTCTGACTCTTTGCAATCCCATGGACTATAGCCTTCCAGGCTCCTCTGTCCATGGAATTCTCCAGGCAAGAATACTGGAGTAGGTAATCATTCCCTTCTCCAGGGAATCTCCCTGACCCAGGGAGCGAACCTGCATCTCCTGCATTGCAGATGGATTCTTTACCACCTAAGCCACCAGGGAAGAGCACCCAACATTTACCAAGGTACAGTATGCCTAGGATGCAGAAGCACTGGAAATGCTAGAGGCAGCCAGGAGCCAACCAGACAGAGGAAACCAACACGCAACTAGACAATGATACTCAGGGAGAAGCACATGAGATAGGCATTTAAACTACTCTTGGGGATGAGGTGAGTTGGAAAGATTGGTCTTAGGCATCATCTCCCAAAATGGGTCTTACAGGGTGAGCAAGCTTCAGACTTATGGAGAAGGGATGCCTTTATAGGGAAGAGAGCAACATATGCAAAGACAAGGGGGCACTAGAAAGCATGGTGAGTCTTAGGACCTATTCATGTCTCCTGAGACTGCAAGAGATGGACAGCTAGGAGCCAGACAAGAAAGAAACGGGTTTTACACGTCATCATGAGAAGCCTGGATCTTATTGCTATAACTGTAAACCATCAAAAAAGTACCCTAACAAGATCTGCACTTTAGAAAAAAATCCCTGCAGGAGACTCCCACTTCCACTAAGATAGTAAACTGAGATAGCCAGAAAAAAACTCCAGATACAAAAACACGAAATGGGTTAAAGTTTTAAAATAAGCTTAGAAGTATAGTCAAAAATCATGAAAGTATAGTCAAAAATCATGTGAAATCTCTAGATACCAAACGCAAAGAGGAAACTAAAAATTCGAATGCTAAGAAATTCTCTGTGAAATTCCCTGAAAGGATGGGAAATTCTGTTTTATTTCAGGGACTCAGGGGTAACTGACCTCAGGCAAGGCGTGGGCCTGGGAAGAGCAGGGAGTTGGAGTAAATCCTCTTTAAAGAGTTTCCCCCTTCAGTGACCTCATCCTTTCTCACAGAGTCACCAGCACTCCACTTCAACAGTGCTTCACTTTCTGTTTATGTCAATAATTTTTTTTATCCTTACTGGGTCAGCCCACTATCAGCATACTAATATGCCATTATCTTGAGCATCTTTAAAAATCCTTTCGTTGATCTCAGTTCCCCAGCCAGCTACTGCCCCATTTCCCGGTTTCTCTTTGCAACACATCTCCTCAATAAAGTTGTTCTAGTTAGCACTCCTAAAAAATCCCAGGTACGAAAACTTGAAATGGTTTTCGTATTCTCTCTTAAACACACACCAATCAGGCCTCATCCACACCCTCCACTAAAATTGCTCTTGTCAAAGTCACTGTGAGTTTAATCTTGCTAAACCCATGACCCCTAGTTTACACAACCAGGCAGCATCCCTGACATAGTCAATTATTCCTTTTCTCAGATACACTGTCTTTACTTGGTTTCAAGAACACCACATTCTCTTGGCTACTTTGCTAGCCACCCCTTCTTGGTCTCTGCTGTTAATTTTCTCTTCTCCTTCACTCAATGCTGGAGAGCCCCCAGACCTCAGTTCCCTTCTCATTTCTATCTGCACTCACAACCCTGAGCACCTCCCCCAGTCTCAAGGCCTTAAATATCAAGTGTTACTCACAGTCCTCCAAGAAGCAGATGCCAAGATGGGATTATATGTGCAAGAGATTCATATGTTGTTGTGAAGCATAAAGGAAGCAAGAGTAGGCTGAGAGAGGCTTCCAATCATGATGATACCTGTGAAAAGACAGGAGGAAAGAAGAAGGTTTGGGTAGGAAGAGTCTCAAATTGCAGCCCAGTTCCCAAAAAGTTTGACTAGGTTGGTGCGAAGTCCTTGAGCCAAAATTTCCCATTAGAGGTATCCCATGACCTTCAAGAATGAGTCGGCACTAGTACCCAGCTGTGCTCCATCATAGCTGGAAGAACCCAGAGGACACAAGGCTTCTGTGGGAACTTTGTGGTGGGTACAGAGGGGTTGTCAGGCAGCCATACTCCCCGCAGCAGAAGATCTGAGTGGTCCACCCCCACAGCGGCCACAGTCCAGCGCTTCACCTGCACAGATCTGTTTTTCAAGGTAAGTTTGGGCAGCAGCTCTCCCATGATTCCCATGGCCTCTAGTCTTACGGGAAAGCGTAGAGGAGGGGAAACTGATGGAGTAGCTACCAGGGCATAACTCCCTCCTCCACAATTAGTCTAAATTTCCCTCACCTTCAGCTATCACCCTAGGAGGTCTAGGTGGCTTCCCTGGTGGTGTGACCCAAACCTTCATTGCTGAGGCATCTTCTCAGGTTGGGCATGTGTCCATTTGCAGTTACAAGCAGCCAGAGATCACCCAGAGGCTCCCTCGTGGATCATCTAGCTCCACGTGTGTTCCTTCTGCCCCGTTTATAACAGCAGCTCTACTTCCTGGTGAGATAGAGGCACCTCTTCTTGCCTACTTGACCCTGGACACAAGAAATCCAAAGGGCTTTAGTCCCCTGGTAAAGATGAGCCTCTTTGAAGGACCAGGATCTCTAACCCTGCCAATTTGAGAGTTGCAGGGTCAGGAAGGACAATACCTCCCAGTGGATCATCAGGATTGATGGAAGTGGGCGGGGAGGTGGGGAGGGGATCACTCATGCTTCTACTCCTTGGTCCTCCAATCCATATATTATTTCACTTGGGGACCCAGGGCCATACAGAAGTCTCTGATACATGTTGCATCCTAAAAGATAACGCCCCAGTCTCAGTATTGTGTCTGAGCTGGACTGGGGCTTCAGCTGTGCCTTTGGAAGACTGTTTCAGAACTCTCTGAGACCCGCTTCTTCTGGGGCATATGGCTTGTGATGAAACCAATGGTTCCCATGGGCATGAGTTCACTCTCACCTGTTCTTTACTGTGATATGAGTACCCTGTGCTGTGTGGGATCCTATGCCTGTGATTGAACATTCTATAAGCCCCCAAATAAGGGTGCTGGCTAAGGCTTGCAGGAAAGGCAAAAGGCATGCCCAAAATAAGCACCTATCCCTGTGAAAACCAATCACTGATCCAGGATGAAGGGAGCCTAATGTAACTGACTAGCACCAGGTGGCTGATTAATCTTTTCAGGGAATAGTACCATATCCAGGTGCTCAGCACTGGTCTCTATTGCTAACAAGTCAGACTTTCAGAGGCCACAGTTGCTAAATCAGGTCAGTAGCCCTCATCTCGATCACTGTGGCCACTCCAGTCGTGGGCCCATAAGACCAGCTCTGGGGTAGCTGATGATGAAGGCTGCCTACAACTGGCTGATTGACAACTGGCTGAGTCAGTCTATCTACTTGGTTGTTCAGAGTCTCTCCCAGGAGGGATCCTTTCTAGTGGGCATTACAAGGGACACAAAGATCATTACACTTCATGCCCACTCCCACCAGTCCATCCATTCATCTCTATACCAGATTTCCTTGTGTCTGATTTTCCAGTACATTTCTTGTGCAGACAGCCAAGCCATTGGCCAATGCCCAGGAATCTATGTGCATCCTCACCTCAGGCCACTTCAGCACAAAGTAGATAACCAGGTGCACCCCTCAGATTCCATCCATTGGGAAGATCTGCACCCTCTGAAGTCTTTCAAGGTCACTGACAAATGTGGCTATAATTTTCAGTTTACGTTATATTCCCAGGCAACTCATTTGTAAACCAACCTGGGATTATGCCCACCACTGCATGGTCACAAGGATCTCTCCATATGGCCGCAAGGATGAGCTGGGGGAGGAGCACCCGTGCACCTGTCGGGGTGACATGGGGCTCTGGATTACCTGTTCATCAGTTTATTCATGCCCTCTGGTTCTTCCTGGTCTTGGTCCCAGATGTACCACTGCCCTCTCACTAGGTGCTGCTGCTGGGCACCTTTGACTTTAAGACTTCATGGATTTGATGACAGGAATCTTAGTCACTTTTGTTCACTGATTTATCTATAGTGCTTAGAAAATGCCTGGTATATACTAAGAGCACAATAAATATTTATTAAGGAAATAATAAAAATGAATGTAATAGCAAAGAAAGAAAAAAATTTAAAGAATTTTTTCAAAATTTACTTCCTCGAGAAGACTACTAAAGTCAATATAACTTTAGTAAGATTCATTAAGTTAAAAAGGGAGATAGTAAAATAAATATTAGGAACCAAAAATAAGACAGAGGAACAGACATGGTAGTTTTAAAATTAATCAACCACTTCTCATCTTTACGCTTCCAAACCACCTTTCCTGAACTGCTACTTATCTTCCCTGTGTCCAGCCTGCCCCCACTCCCAGTCTATTTTCTACACACTACCAGAATTATCTCTTTTTTTAACTTTTTACTTTAAACTAATTTTAGACCTACAGAAAAGTTGAAAAAAATAGAAGAGTTCTTCCACTAAACGTCTCCTCATGTTACATAAGCATAGTACAATTACCAAAACTAAGAAATTAACATTGGTACAATATTATTAACTAAACTGCAAACTTGATTCAAACCTCACCCATTTATCCACTAGTGGTCTTTTTCTGTTTCAGGATCTTATCCAGGTACCAAATTACATTTAGTTGCTATTTTTCCTCAATCTCCTCCAATCTGTGACATTTCCTTAGTCTTTACACGTCTTTTATGACCTATACACTTTTGAAGATTTACTGAGCAGTTAAAGAAGTAAATTATACCACATTCAGAGACAGAAAGACATTAAAATTTTTTTTTATGTTTGTAAATATGAAAGCTTGGATTTGGGAACAATTCCTATACAAACTAGTCAAAGCAGACTCAAGAAGAAGCCTGAATAGGCCTAGAGCTATTCAAGAAACTAAAATCTATCTGCCAAAAAAAAAAAAACAGGAAAGAAATAAACGTTAGGTCTAGTCTTATATGTGAGTTTCAGCAAAACGTTAAGAAACACACAATCTCAAGTTTTTACAAACTGTTCCAATGAGTCAAAAAAAGGGGGTCAACTCACCCATCTCTTGTTAACAGGCAAGTAAATGCTTGATACTAAACCTAGACAAGAGCAATAGGAGAAAAGAAAAATCTAGACCAACCTCCAAGTGAATAGAGAAGCTTGATTCTTTCTGATTTGTGTGAGTCCAAAAATATGATCATCTCAAATATACAGAAAAAACATTTGATAAAAGATGTACAGCCTTTTAAGAAAATCCCTTAGCAAGCTAGAAATACATGGGAATTTTCTTAATTTAATAAGAGTATCCACCAAAAATCTAGAGCAAACATTATACTTAATGATGAATCATTAGAAATATTTTCTCTCAAAAAGGAAATAAGACCAAGATGCTTGCTATCACTGTTTCCCTTTAACATTTTACTGGTAGTCCAATGGAAAGATGAAAAGGCATGCTGATTGGAAGGAAAGAAATAGAACTATCATTACACACAGATGGTATCACTCTTGTGCAAGAATTCAAGAGACTCAATGGATAAACTATTTGAAATAAGAAAGTGGGCTAATTTTAGAAAATAAGCAATAGATCTGACATGGTGGTTGAGTAAGAGAAAGAGCAAATAAAGATGATATCTGGTGTTCCAGCTTGGGAAAATATTTAATGTGATACCATTTACTTAGATTGCTAATTCTATAGGAAGTGAACCTTGAGTTAGGGCAGAGCCATACTATGCGGGAACCTTCCAGGAGAAATTAGCTATATCCCTAAATATCACCGGAAATACAAGGAGTAGGAGGAAACTATGGTCAGAACCTCTTTGGAAGAGATCACTACATGTAGTTGTACAGAATATTCAGATAAGCCACTTGAAACTCCTCTCCCTGTAATGGAACATTCTAATAAAGATGGCAACTCACTGGACTGACTCCTAAGGAGGAAGGTTCTGATTAGCCACATGGCTTTTGCTTTTCTTAATGGGATATCCAAGTTTGGGACCAAGCAGATTTGGCCAGGGAAATAGAAGCTGGAGCTCTGAAACACTAACGATTTTTTTCTATCCTTCCTTTCAAAAGCTCTCAGCCTCTATTCTAAATAAAGCTTGAGGAGGCTAACTAGATTTATTGTGGTGGTCATTTTGCAATATACATGAATCATTAGGCTATACACTGAAACTAATATGTTATAAATTATACAATCAATCAGTCAATATTGAAAGGGTGACATGAAGGCTCACCACTAGCTAACAGGCTCATGTACCTCTGTCTCAGGCTGGGTGGCAAAAGTCAATGAGTTCAGCTCAGTATTGATGAGTGAAATGTGACGACTCCAAGTAGTTGGTTAGATATGTGCTTCTGGAGCCTGGAAATGCATATTTGAGAGTTATCAGTATATGAAAGAGACTTGAAATCATGGGCATGGATGGATGGATCATGTAGAAAGGATATAGAGAGCAAAATGAGAAGAGACACTTGAAGAAAGGAATGCTGAAGAAGAGATACTGAGAATGTGTAACCAGAGAAATAGGAAGAAAACTATGGCAGTATTTTTTTTAATTGAAGCATAGCTAATTGACAAGGTTGTGTGAGTTTCAGGTATGCAGCAAAGTGATTCAGCTATTTACAACTATATGTATATTCTTTTTCAGATTCTTTTCCATTTAGGTTATTAAAGGATGTTGAATACAGTTCCCTGTGATATACTGTAGGTCCCTATTGTTTATCTATTTTATATATAATTGTGTGTGTTAATTCCCTCTCCCCCCACCATTCTTTCCCCTTCAATAACCATCAGTTTGTTTTCTATGTTTGAATCTATTTCTGTTTTGTAAATACGTTCACCTGTATCATTTCTTTTAGACTCCACATATAAGTGATACTATATGATATTAGTCTTTGTCTGACTTACTTACTACGATCATCTCTAGGTCCATCACAGCAGTATCTTGAAAGGATCCAAGGCAAGAGGGAACATTAATGAGAAAATGCGCATCAGTGACAAATATTTACAGAGTAAAAAAAGCTCACTGTCAGTCACACAGCCAAATCAATCAAATTCCATTTACTCTTGTTGAATATGGTGATTTTAAAGCAGTAGGATTTTACTTTGATGGCTGCATTTCTTAATTCATTTGTTCACTCATATTTAACAAAGACCCACAGTGTGCAAGATCTATTCTATTATCTCTTTCCTTATCTCATATTCAGCCAAATTTAAACTCTCTCAGTTATTTTCTGAGTTCCTGAGAACAGGCATGGAATATATAAACTTTTCTTTTTTACTTGATTAATTTCTAAACAATTTTGACTCAGCACTTCATTCTTATGTGTGTGAAAATCAAAAAGCTTTTCTGAGGTTTAACCTCCAGTTTTCTACATATTTCCCCAGTGTTTTGTATTTATTAAAAATGAATGAAGAATTCATGTGCTCATTCTTTTGTTTTTCCCATGTCATCTTATTTTAGAATCACCTAAGTGAACTCTGTTCAGTATTCCCTCGAGATCGTCTATATTCTTTATAAAGATATTTCCACTGAATCTAATGTAATGCTTTCCTCACTGGATTAGGATACATGGCCCCATATTAATGTATTCAGGACCACCTACTACTCAACACCCACCGGTTATCCCTTTGCAATCAAAAAATTGCAAAAAATATATCAGAGATAAGAGGGGAGAGATAAAAATCCTGACAGCTAATGCAGCACTTATTACAAGCCAGGCAGCCTGCAAAGTGCTTTATGTTCATCATGCCATTGAATTCTCAACCACCCAAAAGGGCAGCTACCAACCCCACTTTTGTTTATCAGACAAGGAAACCAAGGTTCAACAAGATCCAATGACTTGTCCAACACTGCACAAATAGGAAGTGGATGAGCTAGAATGTGAACCCAGGAAGTCTAATCCCAGAGCTCCACCCTGCCCAATACTGCTGGGGAAGGCACAGGGACTTTGGAAGAAGAGGGAAGAGGTCCAGGAGAACACTGGGTCACGGATGTGAAGGAAGGAGTTTCAAGAAGGCAAGGGTTGTTTATCATTAAAATCTTTCAAACAATTCATAACTCCAGATGGAGAAAAAATTTTTGAGGGGCTGACTAATTGGCCCCTGGAGACTTCATGTTCAGCTGAGCCATGTCAAAGGAGTCAAAACACAGAGAAGAGGGAGTAGATGGTAGAATTGGGAGGCAGTGACCATGAGCTAATTTTTCTAGAGTGTTTGTACCCAAGGTAAGGAGTGAGAGGACAGTAGCTGGAAAAGGGTGATCAGTCTGTGGTTTTTGTTTTTTCAGGCTAATTTGTGCGAAGGAAAGCTAGTGGAAAGTGTTAGAGAGAAAACAACTGAAGTGTCAACTTCCTTTTGGAGAATGGGGGAGATGAAGAGATCGAGGATACAGGAGAAGGCTCAGAGAGCCACACAGAGGAGGAAAGAAAACTTTTTCTCTGGGACAAGAGGAAGCAAAGACAGGAAGTGAGGCAGCAAGTAGAGGATGAGCAAACCTACTTCTGATGACTTCAATCACCCTAGTGAAGTAGGAGGCAGCTCCAGTGCTGAGAGAGGTAGGCTGAGCTAAAGGCAGAGCTTAAGAACTGTGGTCACAATTGGAAACAATCAATGCAAAGACAACAAAAGTTATGTGGGGGCTGGCCTGGTAAAATTAACTGAAGAGACTGCCATCTCTCTTTACTCTTGCTGTGTTGCTTGCTCAGGTAAGAGCTCACCTATAACAATGCACCTCCTTTGTTCTCCTTTCCTGAACCACACAGCCCCATCACTCCAGCCGTCTACATCCTGCTTCTTCCTGCTCTCCTTCTGACTCCTTCACTCATTCCTCCATTGGTCTCACTCCATAGACTTAGGCTTGGTATTGCTTCACTAGCCAGCTCTGACTTCTAGCTACCATACTCAATTACAATTACTCCCTTGAGATCCCTGCTTTGTAGCTCATCACTTTGTCTATCCAGCATGAGCCCTGGAATCTGCTCATGAGGGCATGTGCTCAAGAGGGTAGCTCTGCTGAAGACTGCAAACTGTGGTGCTGGCTTGATTTAGAGAGCCTCTGTACCAGGTGATCTTAGGTTGCCCTCCAGATCCACTCTCCATACCTTTCTACCTGTTTCAGCCCCTAGAAGGGGTCCTGTCTACTATCTAGAGGTCACTCTATGGATAGTAAACATGATCCCTTGTCCACTGATTTCCAGTTGGGTTAGGCCAATGGAAAGGAGTTTGGGGGTAAGTAGGAAAGAGTACGTGTGTGTGTTAGTCACTTAGTCATGTCCAACTCTCTGCAACCCGATGGACTCCTCCAGACTCCTCTGTCCATAGAATTCTCCAGGCAAGAATACTGGATTGGGTTGCCATTCCCTTCTCCAGGGGATCTTCCTGACCCAGGGATTAAACACAGGTCTCTCACACTGTGGGCAGATTCTTTACCGTCTGAGCTACCTTGGAAGCCCTTACATAGGAAAGAGAAAGCAGGATATTTATTCCTTCAGCTCCCCCCATGTGGCTGCAGGCTGGCAGTGGCCAGATTCCTCCACGAAAGACCACAGCTTCTCTCCAGCAGCTTCTCCTACAGCTCCAGCTACAACCACAACCCCAGCTCCACTCTTGTAAATTCCAGTAACCACTCCTTGCCTTTTCAAGATGAAGAAATATACTGTTAGTATGTGCTTTAATACTCCAGGTACTTTCCCCAGTGTGTTTGTAATCAGTCCATTAACTCTCTTCAATTCTCCCACTTAAGGATGATATCTCTTTCTTGCCAGAACCTAACTGATACAGTTCCAACCTTGAATGGGTCCAATTAGCATAACCTGAAGACACATGGAGCAGCCACTGTGAATCCAGGAGGGATACTAGGGATAACTTAGATGATGGGGAAGCTTGACCTGGATGTCCCACTGGTATCCTCAAATTTAATGTATCTAAAATCAAATCCATTATTACCATCCCTTCATCCAAATTTGTTCCTCCTTCAGACTTTTCTGCTTTTTTCCCATTCATTCTTTCATTTGTTTAAATACTTTCCATTTATACAGTGCTTTCCATGTGCTAAGCACTAGGAGTTCAAAGATGCCCAGAACAATGTTCCATCTCTCTAGGGGCTCATCTGTACAGGAAAGACCCACCCCCACAGATGTTGGGTTGGCCATAAATGACATGACAAATGCCTTTTTATAGTGGTAGGAACTACCTGTTGGTAAAGCATAGAGGAAGAATCCAGAATAAGGCACAGGCCAGAAGGCTTCTCCAAGGGAGTCATTGTTGTGGTTGTTGCTTAGTCACTAAGTTATGTCAAACTCTGTGACCCCGTGGACTGTAGCCCGCCAAGCCCCTTGGTCCATGGGATTTCCCAGGCAAGAAATACTAGAGTGGGTTGCCATTTCCTCATCCAGGGGATCTTCTCAATCCAGGGACTGAACCCTCATCTCCTGTATAGGCAGGCAAGTCCTTTACCACCGAGCCCCCAGGGAAGGCCAAGGAAGTCACTAGCTGAACCTTAAAGAATAGTAAGCTTTCAGCAGCAGAGAGAGTAAGAGGAGGAAAGAACATTCTAGGCAGTGTCAGCATGAACAAAGAACAGAGGCATGATAGAGCACAGCATGCTCAGGAAATGAAAAGTGCTGAACAGCTGGATCACAGGATAAATGGTGAGTGAGCAGGCAGGTCGGGGGCTGGGAAAGCGGGTAGAGTAAGGCAGGGAATAAATGATAAGGTTTTTTCCAAAAGTGGGCCTGGTCAGATTATGAAGGGTATTAGCTGTGAAAAAATATTTTTAATTGTTATGACACCTCATGTGGTATCATAGTTCTTCTGAAGTCTTGTACGTTTGGCCCATCCCTCAGAACAAACAGGAAGGGTTTTCTATCTTCGCCTTGCTTGTGTGCTAAGTCACTTCTGCCTCTGTGTGACCCTATGGGCTGTAACCGGCCAGACTCCTCTGTCCATGGGATGTTCCAGGCAAGACTACTGGAGTGGGTTACCATTTCCTCCTCCAGGGGATCGTCCCCACCCAAGGACCGAATCCACATCTCTTACATCTCCTGCAGTAGCAGACAGCTTCTTTACCACTAGCACCACCTGGGAAGCCCCTAGCGAAGGCTTGTAACAAGACAGCCAAGAAACAAAGAAAGTAAGACTTGGCTTTTCAGTTCATACTGAGGATTTTGAAATTCATGTTAGAGTTTATAGTTCTGAGGGGAAAAGGTCTCTAAGTTTCTAAAATCTTGGACGCTAATGAATGAAGGGCACAGCTTTTACCATATACTATACTTTAGATTGGGCTTCCCACATGGCTCAGTGGTAAACAATCCGCCTGCCAATGCAGGAGATGCAGGTTGAATCCCTGGGTCGAGAAGATCCCCTGGAGGAGGAAATGGCACCCCACCCCAGGATTCTTGCCTGGAAGACCCCAGGCAAGAATGGCTATGGTCCCAAGGGTCACAAAGACTCAACTGAGCACAGCTGCATCATGCAGCGTTCTTTAGCTAGAACAACTGGAGGGTCATGCTGGCTGCCCCTAGGGTTTTTCCTTTCCTATTTCAGAGGCCAGACCCACAGGTCACAGTTCGGTAACAGGAAAGAAGAACAGAAGAGCCCTAATGTGAAGGAGCGCATACTTTCCTACTTACAGCACCTTTAGTCATAGGGGAATATCCAGATACAAGGAAACACGGCATAGGGCAAGATCTCTGGACAGGACACAGACACATACATTAAGGAAGAAGGAAAGATCATGAAAAATGCTTTTCCCCCAGATTTCTTTCTTTCATATTTAGGTATCTCTAATTGGAAATTCATAAATGACTCTAAATGGTGTGAACTATCATAAATGTGCTAGAAGCTATCTATCAGCTCAGTTCAGTTACTCAGTCATGTCCAGCTCTGCAACCCCATGGACTGTAGCATGCCAGGCTTCCCTGTCCATTGCCAATTCCTGGAGCTTGCTCAAACTCATGTCCATCGAGTCGGTGATGCCATCCAACCATCTCATCTTCTGTCATCCCCTTCTCCTCCTGCCTTCATTCTTTCCCAGCATCAGGATCTTTTCCAAGGAGTCAGTTCTTCACATCAGGTGGCCAAAGTATTGGAGTTTCAGGTTCAGCATCAGTCCTTCAAATGAATATTCAGGACTGATTTCCTTTAGGATTAACTGGTTTGATCTCCCTGCAGTCCAAGGGACTCAAGAGTTTTCTCCAGCACCACAGTTAAAAAGCATCAATTCTTCAGCACTCAGCTTTCTCTATAGTCCAACTCTCATAACCATACATGACTACTGGAAAAACCATAGCATGGACCTTTGTTGGCAAAGTAGTATCTCTGCTTTTTAATATGCTATCTTACAATAGAGGCTACAGCATCTTTCTCTTTCTGTTTCATATCATTTACCATAATTTACTAATTCATGGAAAATATGATGTAATTGCAAAGTTGTGCTGTGCTTAGTCATGTCTAACTCTGCAAAATTCTGGACTGTAGCCCACCAGGCTCCTCTATCCATGGGATTTTTCAAGCAAGAATACTGGAGTGGGTTGCCATTTCCTTCTCCAGGGGATCTTCCTGACCCAGGGATCAAACTTGAGTCTCCTGTGTCTCCCGCATTGCAGACTGATTCTTTACCCACTGAGCCATCAGAGAAGCCCAACTGCAAAGTTGTTTGGAATCCAATGAAGTGGTACTTCCTTTAGTCAAAACAAACTGCAAGAGTTACTTCTATTTTTGTTGTTTGGGGCCTAATGTCCATAAATAAAGTGATTTAACTAAGTGATTTAAATAAAGTGATTTAACTAAGTGAAGAAGTATTTTGAACCAGTGTATATCTATTGTGAGTCACTCTGGAGGGACCCTATATGATGAGGCAGCCTGGTTTCTAGCTCTGGCAGAGATTCTAGCTATTTACTGGGTCTTCCACTCTTCTCACCTAGCTTATTTAACTTCTACGCAGAGCACATCATGTGAAATGCCAGAGCAGAAGAAGCACAAGCTGGAATCAAATTTCTGGGAGAAATATCAACAACCTCAGATATGCCAATGATACCACTCTAATGGTAGAAAGCAAAGAGGAACTAAGGACCCTCTTAATGAGGGAGAAAGAGGAGAGTGAAAAAGCTAGCTTAAAACTCAACATTCAGAAAACTAAGATCATGGACTCTGGTCCCATCACTTTGTGGCAAATAGATGGGGGAAAAGTGCAGACTTTATTTTCTTGGGCTCAAAAATCACTGTGGATGGTGACTGAAGCCATGAAATTAAAAGATGCTTGCTCCTTGGAAGGAAAGCTATGACAAACCCAGACGGTGTGTTAAAAAGCAGAGACAACATTTTGCCAACAAAGGTCTGTATAGTTAAAGCTATGATTTTTCTAGTAGTCATATATGGGTGAGAGAGTTGGACCATAAAGAAGGCTGAGCGCCGAAGAATTGATGCTTTCAAACTCTGGTGCTAGAGAAGACTCTTGAGAGCCCCTTGGACTGCAAGGAGATCAAACCAGTCAATCCTAAAGGAAACCAACCTTGAATATTCATTGGAAGGACTGATGCTGAAGCTTAAGTGCCAATACTCTGACCATGTGATGCTAAGAGCTGACTCATTGGAAAAGACCCTGATGCTGGGAAAGACTGAAGGCAAAAGGAAAAGGGGGTAGCAGAAGATGAGAGAGCATCACCAACTCAATGGACATGAATCTGAGCAAACTCCAGGACACAGTGAAGGACACGGAAGCCTGGCATGCTGCACTTCATGGGGCTGCAAAGAGTCAGACAAGATTTAGCAGCTGAACAAAACAACTACTATTCTCTTTGTTCCCATCATCTTGAAACCAAGAAGGCTTATAAATGTCCACTGAACATACCTGTGGGATTTTGGAGAAAATATGCCTGTCACTCTTCAGAGAGCATTTCTTCTGTATCCTGGCCCCTTTGTTTTGACACTTGCGATTCAATACTGCTTGGAATTAATTAGACATCTAACCACTTCAGGCAGAGAAAGCAATGGCAACCCACTCCAGTACTCTTGCCTGGAAAATCCCACAGGCAGAGGAGCCTGGTCAGCTGCAGTCCATGGTGTAGCTAAGAGTTGGACACGACTGACTTCACTTTCACTTTTCACTTTCATGCACGGAGAAGGAAATGGCAACCCACTCCAGTGTTATTGCCTGGAGAATCCCAGGGACGGGGGGAGCCTGGTGGGCTGCCGTCTATGGGGTCGCACAGAGTCGGACACGACTGAAGTGATTTAGCAGCAGCAGCAACCACCTCAGGACAATGTCTTACAAAATTATTATTAAAATGTAGATTTATATATCATGATGCTACTCGTGTTCTTTTTTAATGGGCTGGTGCTTTTCTTTTCAGTTAGTCTTGTAAGTTTCTTGGAATTTCAGAACAAGTTTTGGAAGACCATAGCTGTTAACTGAGGTTGCCACAGAAGACCTCACTGGAAGACCTCATTGAAAGATTCGTTTCCATTCCCATTTTCCTT
This sequence comes from Cephalophus harveyi, assembly GCA_006410635.1. NCBI lineage: Eukaryota > Metazoa > Chordata > Mammalia > Artiodactyla > Bovidae > Cephalophus > Cephalophus harveyi. The sequence continues at coordinate 36,533 of SJYT01064249.1, read as the reverse complement.
GAATGTGACAGCAATGAGAAGAGCTGAAAATGGGTAACTACTTGGCCCATATGTATACTTTTGTATGAATTGAATAGAACATACGTTTCTCTGGGCATACGCAGATCACAATGGGAATCATGGCTTAGGGAGCAGAGTTACAAGCTAAATTTCAGCCCCCATTCACTCCCTCAGCCTAGGATGCTTTACAAAGACTTGCACTCAGCCTCAAGTCAGCTTAGTCTCTGATTGTTATTGTTGTTGGTTAGTTGTGTCTGACTCTTTGGTGACCCCATGGGCTATAACCCACCAGGTTCCTCTTTCTGTGTCTATTTCCTCCCCCAGAGGATTTCCCAATTCCTCCTCCAGGGATCAAACCCGTGTCTCCTGAATTAGCGGCAGATTTTTTACTACTGAGCCACCAGAGAAGCCTGAGTCCCTGATGGATTAAGGTCATTTGCCCTCACTCTAGTTACCCTCTAAAAGATAAGTGAACCCTCCCTGGAGAAAGATAACTTCATTAAAGCTTCTACAGAATGTTTTACACAATGTTCAGCATTCAATTAAAAACTGATCAGGCAGTACCAAGAGAAAAAGCAGACAATAGAAATATACTTACAGACAACTCAGATATTAGAATGATCTGCCATGGACTTTAAAATAACTGTTATTAAAATGTTCAGTAAAAATACATGATAGGATATAGAACTTCACAAAAGAACTGGAATATATAAAAACCACAAACATAAATTCTAGAACTCTAAAATTTGGGGTCACATATATGTAGATAGCAAGTCATTTACTTCCCTGGTGGCTCAGAGGTTAAAGTGTCTGCCTGGAATGCAGGAGACCAGGGTTCGATCCCTGGGTCGGGAAGATCCCCTGGAGAAGGAAATGGCACCCCACTCCAGTACTCTTGCCTGGAGAATCCCATGGAGGGAGGAGCCTGGTGGGCTACAGTCCATGGGGTCGCAAAGAGTCGGACACGACTGAGTGACTTCACTTTCACTTTCACTATTAATACTAATGGAAAAGTTGTGAAGAGAAAAGGGAGGTGAAGTACCTGCAGAGCCCGGGAAGAGGCCTTGGGAATGCAGCCCTGGAAAAGTAAGAGAACCTCAAGCAAGCCTTGCACCTGTATTCCTGACCCCATGCACCTGTATTCCTGACCCCACAGCGGGGAGACAGCTGAGCTGCCTGAGGAGCAGTGTGCCGATGCAAGGCTGCAGGGAAGTTTTCAGGGGCATGTCAAGTTTTCTAAATCCTAGGAACAGTGTAAGGAGTTTGAAAAATATACCTGGGTAGACACAGAGAATTGTTAAGGTCCAAAACCCAAATCTCTCAGGCCATGATGGGGTCCAGAAAGAGGCTATGAACCATTCCAACCATAATACACAAAAGGAGGTGAACTTTTGAATAAACAACCAGACAGCCAAAGAAAGCATCTCTGTCTTAAAAGAAAGCAACTTCTTCATTTCATCTACTAAGTTGTGTTTGACACTCATGTTTTTAGTTTTAGGAAAAAAATTTTGAGCTAGACTCAAATCTCCTTAAGTGCTGTTATCTTTGCTATTGTTGCTGTTTCAAATGATCACCATTTCCCTTCTGTGCCTCTGGTGTGTAGGAGCCTGTTTTAGTTGTTCTCCACTAAAGCTTGGCTCCTTAGGTTTAGAGCTCAGCTCTTGGAGCTGGTCATAGAGACCCAGTTAACCTACATACCTTAAACAGTTTGTTGCTGTTTTATAGCAGGCAACTCCCAGAAGGAAACATTTTTGTTTCTTGGTTTTCTTGTTCTCTCAGGGTCAGCAAGGTTCCACCCTTCTTCATCTCCTAAGGACCCAAAGAGTCTGGGCACGCTCCTGTCAGTTGATGTTGCTCTTCCCTAGAGCATCAACAGAGAAGGCAATGGCACCCTACTCCAGTACTCTTGTCTGGAGAATCCCATGGACGGAGGAGCCTGGTGGGCTGCCATCTATGGGGTCGCGCAGAGTCGGACACGACTGACGCGACTTAGCAGCAGCAGCAGCAGCAGAGCATCAAGGGTTCCCTTTTGTCAAGATACCCAAGGCATGAATCCTTGTGGTTACTTGTTTGGGACATTCTCATGGCTGTTGCCAAGCTCTCATTTGGACCATAGCGAAGGGAGCCCAGTTATGGCTCTCTACAACTTGGGCTTCAACGTGATGAATCACTATCATCATTCATATTTTGTTATTTTTCCTTTTTATAGTGAACTCATTTTAAGCCCCAGATCTATGATTTTGATGGCTCATTTGGTTGTATGTATCCTAAAATACAAATTTAACAGAGAAGTCTTCACTGGGTTTGTACTACTACCTTTGATGCTGATGGAATTGGCAAAGTGGGTAGATCTACAAAAAACATCCATTGAAAATATGAATATGGAATTGACTGTCGACTTGAAGTTTCTATTAGGTTCTGCAGGTCTATATCTTTATGTGTCACGTGGTAAAGTGATTCTTCCACAGTTTTTGTTTATTGTAGTAAGTGTGAAACATTTCTTTTTACACTTTGCTATGACATCGTAAGGCCTTGGTACCATGTGATTATGAACAGAAACAGGGGAACAGTACTAGGTCATGTTGACTAGCCAGAACAGACTTACACAAATGTTTTGAATTATTTAAATAAAAGTGTAACATTAAAAGTTCTTACAAACTTATTAATCTTTGGGCATATGAACAGGAGTCCAAGTTTGAGAGACTTGCAATAAACATTGCTTCCAAATGGCTTCTATCTAGCCATGAGTCCCAGAACCTACATTCAAAAACCATACTAATGTTCATTTAATTGGCATGAATTGATCCGGTAACATCTCTCTTTTTTAATATCTTGAAAATATGAGTTACCTGGTTTTTATTCAATATTTAACCACCAGCCTTTCACAAAGGCAATAGAAGTCAGTTTTTTAAAGAGCTGTATGTAAGTCCTTTCCCTTTTTTGGTTTAGTTTTCCTTTCATTCACTCTATCTCCTCACTGCCATTTGATGTTTTGAAACATGGGAGATCTCATTTGGAAAAACAAGAGGCAGAAGAGATGTCTGTAGTTTGCAAAAATAATTTTGCTTACTTTTAAATGATGCATAAATTGCTAACTTTCTTAGTTTCACTGTACCTACTATGTTCTATGTGCGTCTAACCAGTGAGAAGCAGCAAAACCAATATGGTATTGTAAAGTAAAATAAAGTAAAAATAAAATTAACAAAAAAAAAAAAAACGAGAAAAAAGAAATTTTAAAATAAAACAAAATGAGAAGTCTGTGGTGAAATTCCCTTACACTTAATATTATTGATGATACATTTGAGTTTGTATCTACCATCTCACTATTAGTTTTTTATATTTTATGTTTCTTCTTTTTCCCTTCTTTTGAAATAGATGAATATTTTATGTTGGTGCATTTTCTTCTTTATTAATTATATAGTTTTTTACTATTATTTAACTAGAGAGTATGTTCCTCTAGAGTTCCTCTAGAAAGTATGACATGCATTGTTGACTTATCATTCTATGGTATATATATTAATACTTTTACCACTTCCTAGATAATGCTTAAACCTTAAAACATTTTAGCTCCATTTATCCCCATGCCTCCTGTGCTACTGTCATCATTCATTTAATTCTATACATATTCAAACTACACAAGGCTTTATGATTGTTGTTTTGTATAGGATATATTTATTTAGATTTACCCATGTGTTTACCTGCCTCCTGAGAAACCTGTATGCAGGTCAAGAAGCAACAGTTAGAACAAGACATGGAACAATGGACTGGTTCCAAATTGGGAAAGGAGTACATCAAGGCTCTATACTGTCACCCTGCTTGTTTAACTTATATGCAGAGTACATCATGTGAAATGCCAGGCTGGGTGAACCACAAGTTGGAATCAAGATTGCCAGGAGAAATATCAATAACCCCAGATACACAGATGACACCACCCTTATGGCAGAAAGTGAAGAGGAACCAAACAGCCTCTTGATGAAGGTAAAAGAGGAGAGTGAAAAAGCTAACTTAAAATTCAACATTCAAAACACTAAGATCAAAAAAAATAAAATAAAATAACTAAGATCATGGCATCCAGTCCCATCATGTCATGGCAAATAGATGGGGAAACAATGGAAATAGTGACAGACTTTACTTTCTTGGGCTCCAAAATTACTCCACATGGTGACTGCAGTCATGGAACTAAAAGATGTTTGCTCCTTGGAAGGAAAGCTATGACAAATCTAGACAGTGCATTAAAAAGCAGACATTTGCCAACAAAGGTTCATATAGTCAAAGCTATGGTTTTTCCAGTAGTCATGTATTGATGTGAGAGCTGGACTGTAAAGAAGACTGAGCACCGAAGAACTGATGCTTTTGAACTATTGGAGAACTCCATTGGACTGCAAGGAGATCAAACCAGTGAACCCTAAAGGAAATCAATCCTGAATATTCTTTGGAAGGACTGATGCTGAAGCTGAAACTCCAATACTCTGATGCAAAGAGCTGACTCACTGGAAAAGACCCTGATGCTGGGAAAGACTGAAGGCAGGAGGAGAAGGGGACAGCAGAGAATGAGATGGTTGGATGGCATCACTGACTCGATGGACATGAGTTTGAGCAAGCTCCAGGAGATGGTGAAGGACAGGGAAGGCTGGCATGCTTTAGTTCATGGGGTCAAAATAGGCTGGACACAGCTGATCAACTGAACAACAATCTTTCATATAAATTAGCACAGATACAGAAAAACAATTGATTTCAAAAGCCAGTCTCTTGGGAGATTGAGATTGACATATATATATATACAACTGCATGTAAAATAAATAACTAACCAGGCTCCCCTGGGTGGTTCATTGGTTAAAAATCTGCCTGCCCATGCAGGGGACACAGATTTGATCCCTGGCCCAGGAAGATTCCACATGCCACAAAGCAACTAAGCCCGTGAGCCACAACGACTGAGCCCACGTGCACTCTAGAGCCCATGCTCTGCAACGAGAAAAGCCACCACAATGAGAAGCTCACACACCACAACTAAAGAGTAGCCCCAGCCCGCTGCAACTAGAAAAGGGGCCCACACACAGCAGCGAACACCCAGCACAGCATCAATTAAAAATACCTAATGAGAACCTACTGTATAGCACAGGGAACTCCACTCAGTGCTCCACAGTGACCTAAATGGGAAGAAAGTCTAAAAAAGAGGGGACATATGTATACATATAGCTGATTCACTTTGTTGTACAGCAGAAACGAACACAACATTGTAAAGCAAATATCTCCAATTAAAAAAAAAAAATCCAGTCTCCATTATTTCCTTTAGGTCTTCCTCCAGAGCCACAGACAGATACACAAAACAATTTTGAGACCCAGCCTTGCGTATGCATACAACTTAAATTTGTTTGACCCTGGGCTTTCTGCTTGGCAGCTGAATACAGAAGAATATCTTAGCTTCTTGGAAGGAAAGATGAAAATTGTTTCAGATTCAGGACAGTCTTTCAGGACAAAAAATAAACAAATAAATAAAAGTTATTTTGGTTATTTGTTAATTTAGTAAATACTTATTGTATGCCTAGCAGTGTGTGCTGGGACATGTGGGAGAAAGTTGAATGAGACATGGTTGCTCATGAGAGACTCACAACCTAATGTGCAAACACACAACACAATGTAATACAGTAAATGCAATGGGACTTTCAGGGAGGCCAAGAGAATGGGTTTCTTAGGTTTGGGGATGAAGGTAACTTCCGGGAAGAATCTGAAGAAAGAAAAATCCAAGACAATGCTGAGGAAAGCTAGATCACACACACAAAAAAGTATGAATAAAAAAAATAGTATTGGAATGCTGGAACCTAGGCATTGGCCTAACCTGCCTGGGACACCACAAAGAAGTTTAGGGAGGCTTCATTAAACCTGAGGTAAGTGTGGGTGAGACATTACTTTGCCGACTAAGGTCCGTCTAGTCAAGGCTATGGTTTCTCCTGTGGTCATGTATGGATGTGAGAGTTGGACTGTGAAGAAGGCTGAGCACCGAAGAATTGATGCTTTTGAACTGTGGTGTTGGAGAAGACTCTTGAGAGTCCCTTGGACTGCAAGGAGATCCAACCAGTCCATTCTGAAGGAGATCAGCCCTGGGATTTCTTTGGAAGGAATGATGCTAAAGCTGAAACTCCAGTACTTTGGCCACCTCATGCGAAGAGTTGACTCATTGGAAAAGACTCTGATGCTGGGAGGGTTTGGGGGCAGGAGGAGAAGGGGACGACCGAGGATGAGATGGCTGGATGGCATCACGGACTCGATGGACGTGAGTCTGAGTGAACTCCGGGAGACGGTGATGAACAGGGAGGCCTGGCGTGCTGCAATTCATGGGGTCGCAAAGAGTCGGACACGACTGAGCGACTGAACTGAACTGAAGTGTGGGTGAAGCCTAAGAGCCCACTGCCTCCAGGTCTCAGCTGAGATCCCCACCAGTACCATCCAGGTAGCAGACGCTTTAACGCACCACCCAGATCTCCCTCCAGACTAAAGGGCTTACTCCTCCAGCTACTGGTACACAGCCTTTGGCTGTCAGCTCCCTCTAGGTATTAGTTAAGTGTTAATCACTCAGTCATGTCCAACTCTTTGTGATCCCATGGACTATACCCCACCACGTTCTTCTGTCCATGGAATTCTCCAGACAAGAATACTGGAGCGGGTAGTCATTCCCTTTTCCAGGGCATCTTCCTGACCCAGGGATCGAACCCAGGTCTCCTGCAATGCAGACAAATTCTTTACCTTCTGAGCTACCAGGGAAGCCCACTCACTCCAGGTCTCAAAAGAGTTGCTGCACCCAAAGCCATGTGCCCTTCCCTGGGTCCCCAGTGTCTGGCCCACCCTACCCAATGCGATAAGGCCCTAGCTCCCCAGCTCAGGGCGACTCTGAGGACCCCTTTCAGCTTCTGAGCTTCCAGTCAGGTTGGTTCAGGCCTTTTACTGAAGCTGGATCACAGCCTGACTCCTCCCTGGACCCAGTCCTGCTTCAGTTCCTTCTCTTTCACAGGTGTTAATCCCCCAAGCACTCCCTAATGAATATCCTACATGCCAGCCTCCATCTCAGCATCTGTGTCACCCGGAGCAAACCAGCCACACCTATCAACAATATTCCTTAGAACCATGAGCAAACTGCTAGAAAATCTCAGTAATCAGGGGACTGTCTAACCTATAATTGGGTTAACAAATGTATATTCCACCATTTGTTTATTCCCAGCTCATCGTCACACAAAAGCATTTTCAAAACTTCATTCTGATCTTTAGGGTTGAAACTACAGCCAAGCCGTAACTCAGAATATGTTTTCTCCAAGACCAAACATACAGAGACATTGATCCTGATTTACATGTGGACACAGAAGGTCCACTGAGATCAGCCAAGACACATACACCCACTCCTCAGCATCTCTGGAGGATTTAATCACTCGCTTTGGCAGCAAAAGATAGCAAAATGGGTTACAGGTTTATAAACCTATTAACTGAATCACTTTGCTGCTGCTGCTGCTAAGTCACTTCAGTCGTGTCCGACTCTGTGCGACCCCATAGACGGCAGCCCACTAGGCTCCTCCGTCCCTGGGATTCTCCAGGCAAGAATACTGGAGTGGGTTGCCATTTCCTTCTCCAATGCATGAAAGTGAAAAGTGAAAGTGAAGTCGCTCAGTCGTGTCCGACTCTTAGCGACCCCATGGACTGCAGCCTACCAGGCTCCTCTGTCTATGGGATTTTCCGGGCGAGAGTACTGGAGTGGGGTGCCATTGCCTTCTCCGGAATCACTTTGCTATATACCGAAATACTGTCAATCAACCATACTTCAATTAAAAAAGAATAAATAATGTACAACCAAGGCTAAGAATGATAGCTCCATGAAGAGTATTTTTATTTAAGCCACAACACTACCATATGTGTTCAATGAATTCAGTACAATGACTCCTCAGTCCATTTTCACAGACAAGGAAACAGGTTTAGAAAAGTTAGAAGGTTGCTCAAGGGTACAATGCTGTGCAAGGGGGTAAAGCTGAGATGTGAATTCACACAGTATGACTGCAAAGACCCTCCCCTCCCTGCATCACTTCCACACTGATATACATGCCACCCCCTCACCCCTGCATGTGCAGAATGTCCAGCATGGCCATTAGCACACAGCAGATGCTCCGAAATCGTTAGTGAAGCTTGTTCTTTACTCTTTAGCTTTCCTCCTCTCTAATCTCTGCTCTTCACAATCTCCCAGCCCAAAATACCACTTTAGAGTTCAGTGGGAGTGAGGGTTGGGTAAGGACAGTCAGGATGGATCCAGGAATACTATCCTTTTTCCTACTCTTCCCTTCCTAAAATCTGGTCATGAGCATATACTTGTTTTCTGTTTAAAATATTTTCAGATCGTTATTACAGATACTATATTAAAAATATCACAAATCTAAAAAGAAATTTTCTACCATCACTTCTCAAGTTTAAGTTCATGTTTTATGTGCCTATGTCAACTTCTAGTTCTTGTCCATGAGCATATGCAGTCTTTATATTTACAAAATCATCACACAATTATATATTTAGATGTGTCTGCTTACATTGTACCATATATATTTTTCCAGTAAATTTGTCTTATAAACCAAATAAGCAGGGTGGTAAAGCTCTGCAGATAATGAAGATACCTTTACTATGTAACTGGACCCAAGATATTTTCATTAGAAGTTTCTCTTTTGCTGGAGGGGTGTGGGTGGAGATGACTTAGCCTAGTTATTCTGAAAACTGATACAAAAATGTATCAGTGTAACCATGTAAAAATCACATGACAGTCACTGGCCTTCTCTCTTTGCTGTATGTTCCTCAAAGCCCAAACAACTCACCCCCATGCCTGGCACAAAGTAAAAGCTCAAAAAAATACTTGATAAATGAACAAACGATTCTTTTCTGTGCTGAAAAGTGAAGCTGTAAAACAAGATTCCTTAGGAGGAAGGACAGGGGACTCCAAAGTTAAGCCTGAAAACAGGGCAGGATGAACCAGAGGGGACAGGCAGAACAGACCGGAAACCCCGTGGTAAAGGCCAGCTACATTGGTCAGGAGGAAGCATGTGGTTTCCTGAATTATACCCGTTCAACCCCATCAACCTTTGAAGCATAAAATATAGAGATCATGTCAAGGATCCACAGTACCCCTTCAGTCCCACTTTAGAGTTGCTTCTAAAAGGGTGTTTACATTATCAGAAGGGCTGTAGAGGTCAAGGCAAATGGAAGAGAAAAATAAGACTGCAAAAAGAAAAAAAAAAAAACGAATAGGTACACCTCAGAGAACATCCCTATACAACATCATTGAAGGAAGATTCTTAAGCTAGCGTCCATTGGGCTTCCTCTGGGCCGCATAGTGAAACTTTACGAAACTGTGAAAACACTGAAATTGGTATAAATTGTGCCTGTGTGTGCGTTTCTGTCTAGAGAGCAGACCTCGGATTCATCAGATGCTTATGCCCTTTGGTTAATGAGACTGCTATTTCTTCCACTTTATCAGTGCAAATGGAGCTCTTCTAAATCCATCATTATTCTTTAGGGGCTGGAAGTGGGCATGAGAGGTGGTAGGAAGGAGAGGGAGAAAGTAACTAAGCCCTCAATGACCTATTAATTGAGTGAATATATGTGAAAGGATTACAGAGGGTTCAGCATATATAAACAAGGGCCTATGAATGTTAGTTCTCAGTATTTTTATTACTCTATGACAAATGCCCTATGCTTTCCCAGCTTCACAATAACCCTACAAGGTCAGCATAAGTCCCATATCCTATTTATGAGACTCAAGAGATTGAGTAAAATAACTCCCAGGTTACACAGCTAATGATGGAGTTCAGAACTATCTAACTCCAAAGCGTGGACTCTTCATCTCCACCCCATGACCTGAATTACTGGCCAAGCTTTCAGTCTGAAAGCAGCCTTTCCTGCTACCCTTAAGACTTTTACATCTTAAGCCCAATAGTCTTACTCTCTCTCTGAGTCTGTCCATCAGAACAGGCACTGAGCCTAAAAATTAGTTTCTTCAAGCCAAGGCATAATTTACTTGTTTATGTAATAGGGCCCTGGTCATCCCACTCAAATTTATACACTCAAGCCGGTTTCTCTCACATGGTGTGTGTTAGCCGCTCAGTCATGTTGGACTCTTTGTGACCCATGGACTGTAGCCCTCCAGGCTCTTTCGTTCATGGGATTTTCCAGGCAAGAATACTGGAGTGGGTTGCCATTTCCTTCTCCATTCTCACAGGGTTTAGTTCAGTTCAGTCACTCAGTCGTACCCGACTCTTTGCGACCCCATGAATTGCAGCACGCCAGGCCTCCCTGTCCATCACCAACTTCCGGAGTTCACTCAGACTCACGTCCATCGAGTCAGTGATGCTATCCAGCCATCTCATCCTCTGTCGTCCCCTTCTCCTCCTGCCCCCAATCTCTCCCAGCATCAGAATCTTTTCACAGGGTATCAAGCGTTAATTGAAGGTATTACCACACTTACCACAATTTAACTCCTTTGCCTCTCCAAGAAAACCAAGTCAAAGGCCAGAAGAGAAGAAATGTTATCTAGTAGTCACAAACCAGAGTGAAAAAGCGCCAAACTCAGTCTCCTATTTTCTGGTTTCAAAACCCATGCTCAAGATTGCAGCTAAACATTAGCTACTAAAACAGCCTCCCTGAAACAGGGGAGAATCCTGATAAATGTACTATACTCAGCACTTCCTATGTGTCTGCACTTTACACACCTTATCCCTATGTTTCCCAAGAGGCAAACAAGCTGTTAGATTGTTACTTCTTGTGAGGTTAAGCAAGTCTCTCAGGGTCACACTGGGAATGAGTAGTAGAACCAGGACTTAAACCCAGGTCTGTTATCATCAGCGTTCTTAACCATCCTCTTCTCGACGTGTCTACACAGGCACTGTGATTCACGCTACCCAACATCGGTCAGTTTTCCCTGGAGCCACTTCCCTGAAATCTTAAGAGGACAAACCATGGAAGCAAGACAGCTGGACTCTCTCAATAGCAGATTGGGTTTCAAGTACAGCTCGACCAACTACCAGCTCTGTCACCCTAAGAGGTGACTTGACCTTCCAAGGCGTGTTTCCTCACCTAGGGAATGAAGCTCATTGTTCCTATCTCAGGATCTAGAAGAGCCTGTCTCAGGGCATAGGTGTTAACGTGAAGGTTGGTTTCCCCTCCTCAAAGCACTAAGGTCAAAACTAGTGTCGCCATGTACCCCAATATTCATTGCAGCACTGTTTATAATAGCCAGGACATGGAAGCAACCTAGATGTCCCTCAGCAGACGAATGGATAAGAAAGCTGTGGTACATATACACAATGGAGTATTACTCAGCCATTAAAAAGAATACATTTGAATCATCTCTAATAAGATGGATGAAACTGGAGCCAATTATACAGAGTGAAGTAAGTCGGAAAGAAAAACACCAATACAGTATACTAACGCATATATATGGAATTTAGAAAGAAGGTAACGATAACCCTGTATGCGAGACAGCAAAAGAGACACAGAAGTATTGAACAGTCTTTTGGACTCTGTGGGAGAGGGCGAGGACGGGATGATATGGGAGAATGGCATTGAAACATGTAAAATATCATATGTGAAACGAATCGCCAGTCCAGGTTTGATGCATGATACAGGATGCTCGGGGCTGGTGCACTGGGATGACCCAGAGGGATGGTATGGGGAGGGAGGTGGGAGGGGGGCTCAGGATGGGGAACATATGTACACTCATGGTGGATTCAGGTCAATGTATGGCAAAACCAATACAATATTGTAAAGTAAAATAAACAAATTAATTAATTTTTAAAATAAATAAAAGAAAACTAGTGTCGCGCTTTCTGAGCACCCCAGCGGCGCTCGACTTCAGAGTCCTACCACTACCACTTCCTCACCCCTCTCCACCCTCGTGTCTGCCGCTTAATTTCCCCTCCATTTCAGTACGTTCTCTTGCCTCGCAAGAAGGACTGACCTTGGACGCTGGGAGGCTACCTACTTCTTTTTGTCCCCCGACTCTGGGCTTTGAGGGTCTGTCTCTCTGCTCACGACCCAGAGTGTCCTGCAAAGCCAGTGCCGGCTGCGCACCCCGCCGCGCGACCCGCCCCGAGGGGCGGGGAAAAAAAAAAAAAACGAATAGGTACACCTCAGAGAACATCCCTATACAACATCATTGAAGGAAGATTCTTAAGCTAGCGTCCATTGGGCTTCCTCTGGGCCGCATAGTGAAACTTTACGAAACTGTGAAAACACTGAAATTGGTATAAATTGTGCCTGTGTGTGCGTTTCTGTCTAGAGAGCAGACCTCGGATTCATCAGATGCTTATGCCCTTTGGTTAATGAGACTGCTATTTCTTCCACTTTATCAGTGCAAATGGAGCTCTTCTAAATCCATCATTATTCTTTAGGGGCTGGAAGTGGGCATGAGAGGTGGTAGGAAGGAGAGGGAGAAAGTAACTAAGCCCTCAATGACCTATTAATTGAGTGAATATATGTGAAAGGATTACAGAGGGTTCAGCATATATAAACAAGGGCCTATGAATGTTAGTTCTCAGTATTTTTATTACTCTATGACAAATGCCCTATGCTTTCCCAGCTTCACAATAACCCTACAAGGTCAGCATAAGTCCCATATCCTATTTATGAGACTCAAGAGATTGAGTAAAATAACTCCCAGGTTACACAGCTAATGATGGAGTTCAGAACTATCTAACTCCAAAGCGTGGACTCTTCATCTCCACCCCATGACCTGAATTACTGGCCAAGCTTTCAGTCTGAAAGCAGCCTTTCCTGCTACCCTTAAGACTTTTACATCTTAAGCCCAATAGTCTTACTCTCTCTCTGAGTCTGTCCATCAGAACAGGCACTGAGCCTAAAAATTAGTTTCTTCAAGCCAAGGCATAATTTACTTGTTTATGTAATAGGGCCCTGGTCATCCCACTCAAATTTATACACTCAAGCCGGTTTCTCTCACATGGTGTGTGTTAGCCGCTCAGTCATGTTGGACTCTTTGTGACCCATGGACTGTAGCCCTCCAGGCTCTTTCGTTCATGGGATTTTCCAGGCAAGAATACTGGAGTGGGTTGCCATTTCCTTCTCCATTCTCACAGGGTTTAGTTCAGTTCAGTCACTCAGTCGTACCCGACTCTTTGCGACCCCATGAATTGCAGCACGCCAGGCCTCCCTGTCCATCACCAACTTCCGGAGTTCACTCAGACTCACGTCCATCGAGTCAGTGATGCTATCCAGCCATCTCATCCTCTGTCGTCCCCTTCTCCTCCTGCCCCCAATCTCTCCCAGCATCAGAATCTTTTCACAGGGTATCAAGCGTTAATTGAAGGTATTACCACACTTACCACAATTTAACTCCTTTGCCTCTCCAAGAAAACCAAGTCAAAGGCCAGAAGAGAAGAAATGCTATCTAGTAGTCACAAACCAGAGTGAAAAAGCGCCAAACTCAGTCTCCTATTTTCTGGTTTCAAAACCCATGCTCAAGATTGCAGCTAAACATTAGCTACTAAAACAGCCTCCCTGAAACAGGGGAGAATCCTGATAAATGTACTATACTCAGCACTTCCTATGTGTCTGCACTTTACACACCTTATCCCTATGTTTCCCAAGAGGCAAACAAGCTGTTAGATTGTTACTTCTTGTGAGGTTAAGCAAGTCTCTCAGGGTCACACTGGGAATGAGTAGTAGAACCAGGACTTAAACCCAGGTCTGTTATCATCAGCGTTCTTAACCATCCTCTTCTCGACGTGTCTACACAGGCACTGTGATTCACGCTACCCAACATCGGTCAGTTTTCCCTGGAGCCACTTCCCTGAAATCTTAAGAGGACAAACCATGGAAGCAAGACAGCTGGACTCTCTCAATAGCAGATTGGGTTTCAAGTACAGCTCGACCAACTACCAGCTCTGTCACCCTAAGAGGTGACTTGACCTTCCAAGGCGTGTTTCCTCACCTAGGGAATGAAGCTCATTGTTCCTATCTCAGGATCTAGAAGAGCCTGTCTCAGGGCATAGGTGTTAACGTGAAGGTTGGTTTCCCCTCCTCAAAGCACTAAGGTCAAAACTAGTGTCGCCATGTACCCCAATATTCATTGCAGCACTGTTTATAATAGCCAGGACATGGAAGCAACCTAGATGTCCCTCAGCAGACGAATGGATAAGAAAGCTGTGGTACATATACACAATGGAGTATTACTCAGCCATTAAAAAGAATACATTTGAATCATCTCTAATAAGATGGATGAAACTGGAGCCAATTATACAGAGTGAAGTAAGTCGGAAAGAAAAACACCAATACAGTATACTAACGCATATATATGGAATTTAGAAAGAAGGTAACGATAACCCTGTATGCGAGACAGCAAAAGAGACACAGAAGTATTGAACAGTCTTTTGGACTCTGTGGGAGAGGGCGAGGACGGGATGATATGGGAGAATGGCATTGAAACATGTAAAATATCATATGTGAAACGAATCGCCAGTCCAGGTTTGATGCATGATACAGGATGCTCGGGGCTGGTGCACTGGGATGACCCAGAGGGATGGTATGGGGAGGGAGGTGGGAGGGGGGCTCAGGATGGGGAACATATGTACACTCATGGTGGATTCAGGTCAATGTATGGCAAAACCAATACAATATTGTAAAGTAAAATAAACAAATTAATTAATTTTTAAAATAAATAAAAGAAAACTAGTGTCGCGCTTTCTGAGCACCCCAGCGGCGCTCGACTTCAGAGTCCTACCACTACCACTTCCTCACCCCTCTCCACCCTCGTGTCTGCCGCTTAATTTCCCCTCCATTTCAGTACGTTCTCTTGCCTCGCAAGAAGGACTGACCTTGGACGCTGGGAGGCTACCTACTTCTTTTTGTCCCCCGACTCTGGGCTTTGAGGGTCTGTCTCTCTGCTCACGACCCAGAGTGTCCTGCAAAGCCAGTGCCGGCTGCGCACCCCGCCGCGCGACCCGCCCCGAGGGGCGGGGCGTGACCAGAGAGTTTGAATAGGAGGCGCCTTCCGTGGGAAACACCCCGCCGCCCGCGGAGCTTCCTCGGCGGCGGCGCAACCTCTCCGGCCTAGAGGCGCGCAGAGCGGCCAGGAGGCTTCTCTGCACCCGGACCCCCGCGGCCCCGGTCCTCCCGCAGCCTCCCCTCCGGCTCGCCGCGCCGCCGGTCATGAGGCCGCTGTTTTACCGCTGCCACAACACCACGTCGGTGGAGAAGGGCAATTCGGCGACGATGGGCTGTGTGCTCTTCAGCACGGGCCTCGTGGGCAACCTGCTGGCCCTGGGACTCCTGGCGCGCTCCGGTCTGGGGTCGTGCCCGCCGCGCTCGCCGCGCCCGCCGCCCTCCGTCTTCTACGTGCTGGTGTTCGGCCTGACGATCACAGACCTCCTGGGCAAGTGCCTCGTGAGCCCCTTCGTGCTGTTCGCCTACGCGCAGAACCGGAGCCTGCGGGGGCTGGTGCCCGGATCCGACAGCTCTCTGTGCCAAGCCTTCGCCTTCTTCATGTCCTTCTTCGGGCTCGCCTCGACGCTGCAGCTGCTGGCCATGGCCCTGGAGTGCTGGCTTTCCCTGGGGCACCCCTTCTTCCATCGACGGCACCTCACCCCGCGCCGGGGCGCAATGGTGGCGCCGGTGGTGGGCGCCTTCTGCCTCGCTTTCTGCGCGCTGCCCTTCGTAGGCTTTGGGAAGTTTGTACAGTACTGCCCTGGCACCTGGTGCTTCTTCCAGATGGTCCACGAGGAACGCTCGCCGTCGGTGCTGAGCTACTCGGTGCTCTACGCCAGCCTCATGCTGCTGCTGGTCCTCGCCATCGTGCTGTGCAACCTGAGCGCCATGCGCAACCTCTATGCCATGCACCTGCGGCTGCGGGGACTCCTGCGCCCTGGCCCCAGGGCACGCGCCGAGCCGGGCGCCGGCGAGAAGGAGGCGACCCCGCTGCACCTGGAGGAGCTGGATCACCTCCTGCTGCTAGCTCTCATGACGGTGCTCTTCACCATGTGCTCCCTGCCTTTAATTGTGAGTTGTCCGCGCTAAAGCTGCAGGAGACTGACGCGCGGTG
>SJYT01064249.1:0-20311 GCA_006410635.1 Cephalophus harveyi | reverse complement strand
CGGTGGGCCGCAGGAGACGGGAGGGACGGGTGGGGTGTGTTGGGTGCGGTGCAAGAGGAGCTGCGCCCAGACACCGGAGGGTTTGTTCCCGCGTTCCGCGGATCAGTTTCCGTTCCCTCCGCAGTCCTCAGGAGATAGAATCTGGTTTGTTGAGCGAAAAGAGGTAAAGCCACAGAAATTTAGGGAAAGCAGGAACCGGACTGTGTCTCCTTAGCCCGGCAGAATCTCTCCAGTGCTCTGAGAAGGCCTCAGGACTATTTTTGCACCTCAGAACTTTGAGAAGCAGAACTTGGTTTCTCCTCGGCAGTACGAGTCCTTTCCCACTTTCCGATGGCTAAGCGAGGTTTTATTTCGTTACACCTGCCCATGATTTTAGTGGCATCAGAAATGCGCAAATGACATCTGCGCGTTCTTCCCACCCCACCTACCTCCCCGCTCCCCCCCTGTATTGGTATGGAAAGGGAATAAGGGAAGGTGTAATCCTGCCAAACTGATTTGCAGATGCGAGTGACTAAAAGCGTAGGTTTAGTCTTTTTTTTTTTTTTTTTAACTGCTGTGTAAACTTTGAGGAGTGGAGGACGCCCTTTCCCGTGCTGCCGCTGCAGGGGGTGGTGGCTGCAGAGGCGGAAAGGCTGTTTGGACTAGCAGGTGTGGAGGAAGGTTTCAACTGGTTGTGTCGCTCTGATAACCTGTCTCGACCGGTGTTGTTTCTATCTTGGCAAGCGAGATGACATGAGAGCCATTATCTTGTGTTTCAATTTACTGATGCAGGTGGTGGTGCAGATTGAATTATTTCAGTTTTGAAGGTATTTCCTCCTGTGATCCCTGCCAAGACTTGTAGGAGTGGCTGAGGCTAGAAGTATTGCTCCTCTTTCTCTCGACTCCACAGTGTACTTGTTCAACATGAACAACGTTTAAATAAATTCATTGTCAAGTCCATGTTTTTGGAGCCCTGAGACTTATGTGACTAGGAAAGTTAAGTTTCTTATGGCAGTGTAGCAGTTTTAGACATTACTTTCAAGGGTGGATGAAAGTGACATAAAATGTGATTTTTTCCCTTAAATGAAGGTCTTAGTATTGGGCCAATAGTTGTCTGAATTAGGATCGGAACTCCCCAAAATAAATAAATATATAGCTATATAAACAAAGAGATAAAGATATAGGTGGAGATATTTAGCAATGGTTTTCAAACTTTAGCACACTCAGACTCATCAGCAGTGCTTTTAAAAACATAGCTGGCTGGCCCTATTCTCCAGGTGCTGATTCAGACATTTTTGAAAAATTCAGCATCCTCCACTTCACCTGTTGATGTGGAGATCACATTTGAAGAACCACACTCTGAAGCAGGAGTTAGCAAATAAAGACTAAGTAAGTATCCAGAGAGCTAGCAACAGCAACATTTTTCCGTGGATCCCTAGTTTCAGCAGAGGGCACTCTTCCCATCTGATTTTCCCTGTAATGGACTACATTCTCTAAACAAACCTGTTGTGTATTCTGAGTATGTTTCTTAGTCAACCCTCTCTTATAGGAGCAGTTTTATAAAGTATCTTCTAGGGAATACGATTGATCCTCAGAGATTTTTTGAAAGTCTAGGTTGTGTTCAAACAGATATCTTGAATAGAGTATGTATTTTGATCACTATCAGAAGTGAACAAATTTGTCATAATTTCAGTAAACCCCCAAAACAAATAAAACTAAAAGGCCATTCATAGAATAAATATTACATTTCTAATACAAATCAAGTGACTTGAAAATATCAATTAAAATAACAATATGCAGGAAAATTGATATTGATGAATACTGCATAGAAATAAAATGATTTGTCTTCATAATTTAAACATCTTTCAGTTACCCAGATGCCAACTAATCAAGCGTTCTCAAATAGTAAGACTTATATCTTTCTGGACCACTTTGAGGAGAAAGGAACAAATATAAAGATTTAAGTCATATGAAGTGTTTCCTTTTTCAGTCAACTCAAGTGTGTAACCTGTTGTCATCCATTTATTCATTCATCTCAGATCTGGAACCTACAACATTCCAGGCACTGTAATTCATTGCAAGGAATTAAAATGAGAAAAACCTCACATCTGCCCACAGAGCTATAATCCTGGGGGTGAGAGGGAGTGAGTAGGGCCAGAAAAGAGTTTAGAAAAGGAAAGGATTAACTCCTAATTGATAAAACAGTAATACCAGCTAATTATTGAATTATTATGATATGCAAGGACCTGTTCTCAAGGTTTTACTCATACTATCTCATTTGAATTTTGTAACAATGCTGGAAAATAGGTTCGATTGTCCCCATTGTATAGATGAAGAAACAGAGTAACTTGCCTGAAATGTCATAGCCAGTGAGAGGATTCTATCTAACCTGGATAGTCAGACTCTAAAGCTGATGAGCTTAACCATCTCTTCAAAGAGGCTTCAAGATGGGGGTAATACTTTAGGTTGGCCGGGAAAAAAGGTAGGATTTGGGCACATGATCAATTTCCACATCTGTAAAATGGAGATAATGAACATACTTAACAGGATTTTTGTGAGTATGAAACAAACTTTTTAAAGTAAAATGCTTAGAATGGTGCCTAGGAATATGAAACTCTGTATGGGCATTAGCCATTATTATTACTCTCTGTGTTATTGAACAGTTATAATGGGGGAGGGCTTCCAGATAACCTCTGTTTGCTAAGTGCACTAGATGGGAGTATCTGAGCCTGCTGAAACGCTCTACTGAAAAGAGAATTAAAAGGTAAGGAAACAATTATGGGAACATACATCTTCTCATATCCCTGACTGCCTTGAATAGGTTTGGTCTGTGCACTTATTTGTATCCCCTCCCTTTAATGTTGAATTTGCATACTTTCTGGTCCATTAGCGTCTATTTTATCCCATTATAAATTTAAAAATCTCAGTGGGCTTGGGGGATGTAAGGGTATTGAGAAAAAGCAGTTGGCCTCCAACCAAGTGGGAGGCAGTTGCAATGCTGGTCAAAACAGCAGTGTTGACTGAATGGCAGGAAAGGGATGAAGCAGTTTGCAGGGCTACCCAGAGGCCAGAGACCTCAGGGAAGAGCAAGACAATAGGCGTGGCTGGGCACAGGTTTGTAGGCTTATCTTTCGGTCCCTGAATTATAATGCCTGGAATGTTGTAGGTTTCTTCCTAATCTGAAAAGAGGATGCCAACCACAGAAAGATAAGCATCTGTGCTAAGAATAGCTAATTTACATGAGTTGTCTCCTGTCTTTCCACTGGAATGCATGCATGCATGCATGCAAGTCACTTCAGTCTTGTCTGACTCTGTGTGACCCTATGGACCTGCCAGGCTCCTTTGTCTGGTGTTCTCCAGGCATGAATACTGGAATGCGTTGCCATGCCCTCCTCCAGAGGATCTTCCTCATCCAGGGATCGATCCCATGCCTCTTACATCTGCCATATTGGCAGAAGGGTTCTTTATCACTAGCGCCACCTGTGAAGCCCCTCCACTGGAATATTTCCTGTATTTTCACATTGATTAAAAGTTTCTGTTTCAAATGGACTCACAGACATAGAAAACAAACTATGGTTATCAAAGGAGAAATTGGGGGGGAGGGATAAATAAGGGATTTGTGATTAACAGATACATACTACTATATATAAAATAGATAAAGGACCTACAGTATAGTAGAGAAAACTATATTCAATATCTTATAGTAACCTATAATGGAAAAGAATCTGAAAAAGAACAAAAAAAAAAAATATATATATATACACATCCACACATATATGTGTATATATATATATACACATCCACACATAGATGTATATATGTGGATATATACATCTATGTGTGGATGTGTATATATATGCATCTGTGTGTGTGTATATATGTATATGCTGTACAGCTGAAACATTGTAAATCAGTTACACTTCAATAAAAAAAGTTCAGAGAAAGGGAAGTTTCTGTTTCATTGGTGCCTATATTCACATATATGTGTATATATATATATACACATCCACACATAGATGTATATATGTGGATATATACATCTATGTGTGGATGTGTGTATATATATATGCATCTGTGTGTGTGTATATATGTATATGCTGTACAGCTGAAACATTGTAAATCAGTTACACTTCAATAAAAAAAGTTCAGAGAAAGGGAAGTTTCTGTTTCATTGGTGCCTCCACACATGTGACATTTCACATGTGACTTATTTCTGTGCTAAGAATCAAGAACAGGAAGGAGGCAGAAGAAAGAAGGGAAGAAAATTAGTGTCTTTGGGAGTCTGGTGACCCTGTTTGTAAACAATTCAGTGGACTGGATCTGTCCCACTTCAGCTCTTCCTCTGCACTGCCAGGTAACGCTAGCCCTGCAGCTCTGACTGCCAGCAGGCTAGCTCCAGGGATTAGCCTGGGGCTTCCAGGAGGACCTGCACTTCCCTGGCTCCTCACTTGCACCCATCCATGACAGTGGCCAAAATATCACAAGGCAAGCTGCCATATTCTTATGGAAAAATAATGTTTCCTAAGTGAAGTAAGGGAATTTATCGTGGCCATAGACCTTTTGCTATCTTAATCTAATGTTTTTCTTTAAAACAGTATCGTGTTTACTATGGAGCGTTTAAAGCTGTTCCTGAGCAAAATGGAACCACTGAAGAAATTGAAGACCTCCGAGCCTTGCGCTTTCTCTCTGTGATCTCAATTGTGGACCCTTGGATTTTCATCATTTTCAGAACATCGGTGTTTCGAATGTTTTTTCGCAAGATTTTCATAAGGCCTCTTATGTCTAGAAATTGGCACAGCAATTCTTGCCAAACTAATATGGAATCCAGTCTATAACTATGTTACCCTCTCTCATAAACTCAAGACTATATCACATCTTCTGCAAAGAACCATGAGCCACAAAAAAATCTTATAATTTATATCCTTAAAAGCTATGTTCCATAACAAAATATCTAAATGTATTTTCAAAACTGTTTGTTCATTCTTAATAATGTGTTGTCCCTCTGTATTCATGAATCAGTTTGGTGGAGTTTTTCATTTTGAGTTATAATAACTATTATTATTATAATAACTAATAATAGTTATAATAGTTTTTCATTTTGAGTTATACCAGTTAAACTGGTAGCTCAGTTGCTAAAGAATCTGCCTGCAAAGCAGGAGACCCAGGTTCATTCTCTGGGTTGGGAACTGGGTTCGATCCCTGCGTTGGGAAGATCCCCTGGAGAAGGAAATAGCAACCCACTGCACTGTTCTTGCCTGGGAAATCCCACGGACAGAAGAGCTTGGGGGTCAAGCTCTTGACCCACGGGGTCACAAGAGTCGGATGCAACTTAGCAACTAACCCAAACTGTTTAAAGACTTAAAGCAATTATAGTGATTGTTTCAATGTTTGTACTTGTTGTCCCTAATTTTTTAAGGAGATCTTAAGCCTCTGGGTCTTTATTTAAATTCAGAAGAAACACCACTGTTTACAATTATGTAATAGGTTGTTCTTAAATTTTCTTATTCTCCTTATTTCTAGCGAAACTTGATTTGTTTATTGTGTATCACAATTGCCCCTGTTTAAGTCTTTTCTTTGCCAACTGATGCAACTAGAGCCTGAATTAGAGACGCCCCTCCTAAAAGAGAGGTGAAAATGTAACTAGATCAGGCATTTGGAGCATCATTCTCCAGCCAACCCCTGAGAGAAGGCTCACTGCCTTGTGTGAAGAGCCAAAGCTATAAATAAGTAAATGAGAGGCAAGGTGTGACTATGGTCTACAATCCAAAGAAGAAAAAAATTCCTTTTATCCTTTAAGTTCAATTTCTTATTTGGAGGGTGTCAGTAGGCATGAAAATTTGGGAGTGGGCTACAAAATGTTTCAGTTTTTTGGAACCTCCATTTTGTAGGTTTATCATATTGATGGATTCTTTGATGGGGAGGGATTTCTTGTTCTTTGAAAGACTGGGATGTATAATTTCCCAGAAAGCATGTTTACTACAAATGGCTATAACAGAGCTGGGCATTCAGCACAGCAACAAGCTCACCGGCACTCAATCAGCCTCAGCTGAGTGTGGTGGCGATGACCTTAACACCTACCTGTTAAAGCCATATTCTGCCTTTGGTAGAGATGGTAAGATCTTATGGAGGTTCCTAAGAAATAGTTTCAAGCTGGAGCAGGATATGGCTCAGATGGAGCACAACCAAGCACTTTAAGCGTACATTTAATTGTACATAATGTTTACAAATGTTAGCAACACTATGACCAAAAGGGAAAAGTGGGGAAAATACAGCTGCAGCTGTTAAACCAAACAAAAGACTGTAGACCCAGCTTGCAGGGAAGAACTTTCACCTTGGGTAGAAGAATACACGGGGGCATCAGAGAGCTTTTGGCATCTGTGGGGTCCCTTTGTACCCAACACAGACTCTGAGCTGGAGAACCAGCTATGTTTAAATAGCCTGAGACCCCTATTTAGCCATCCCTTCCAAAGACCAGAGTATTTGCCTTATTTCCAGTTTAGCAACAGCCCCACTTTTACCTCTGGTTTATCTCAGAGGTGGTGTTAACCTGGAAATATATGTGTATTTTTTGTGTGTACGAATACTGTGAAATGGTCAAATACAGGAATAACGAAATTATAATCTGAGAGTGT
This sequence comes from Cephalophus harveyi, assembly GCA_006410635.1. Taxonomy (NCBI): domain Eukaryota; kingdom Metazoa; phylum Chordata; class Mammalia; order Artiodactyla; family Bovidae; genus Cephalophus; species Cephalophus harveyi. Next base: position 13,700 of record SJYT01064249.1, on the reverse strand, counting down.
GATGTGATGCAAAATACACTCGTTTTCAACTTTAACTCTCACTTATGTACTTAATGTGTAACTGCCTGTGTGTTTTATTGTCAGAGGAAGTTCATTTTTTTATGCTCTCCTTTTGGAAAGTGTTATGATCATTGTCAAGATCATTTGAAAAGTTCCCAGGTGAATCAATAAACATAATTTTATAATATTTTGCAAAGAAAATTACTTTTCTTCAAATGAAAGAATTTCATGTTTTGGTTTTGTTTCATTGTTTTGAGTAAAAGTTTACCAGCAGTCTTTCATTCTCTAGCAGTTTAATAGAATGGATTTTTATAGACTGTCCTATTAGCAAATATGTTACTTTAAACAATTTTGCATAGGTTTATTCAAGGAATTAGTGGTCCTTTCTGTCTAACACAATGTAGATACACCATCTGTATGAAATCCTTGTTAAGTCAAAAGTCAACTTTTCAATGATCTTCATTGATTTATTCATTATATTATTAAATAAGTCTTAATTGACAGATACCTTCTGCCAGGCAATTAGGTGCTGAGGAAAAAAAATACATAAGACTTAGTTCTGACCCATAAGTTGCTCTTTGTCCAGTAGGAGAGACAAGCATGTAGACAGTCACAACGGAGTATGGAAATCCCAGTAATAAATGTGCATGCAGAGTCCCACTGGAAGAGAAAATCTGAACTCGGGGTTACATAGGGTAGGGTTGTCACTAACCCTAACTCGGGGTAGTTCTGTAGGGTTGTCAGAACTGCACAGTGAGAAGATACCGAAATCAAGTATTGAAGATGAGTAGGAATTTTTACTCCAGTTGAAAACTAAAGAAAGGACTAAAATAGTCCACATGAGAGGAAATACATATGGTTAATAAATGTAAAAAAGAATTCCTGTCTAACCAAAGAAATGCTAAATTAAAATCAAATTATCAAGGACCACACACAAAAATAATTATGACTGTCAATAACAGAAATGCTCTTATTAAATAAAAAGAACACTGGTGCTCCCCTGGTGAGTTTATAAATTTGTCCACCTTTTATTTCTTAATTACTTATTTATCTATCTATCTATGGCTGTGCTGGGTCTTCATTGCTGTTCCAGCTTTTCTTTAGTTGTGGTGAGTGGGGGCTACTTTCTACTTGCAGGGCAGCGCAGGCTTCTCATTGCGGTGGCTTCTCTTGTGCAGCACGAGCTCTAGGGCACTTGGGCTTCAGTAGCTGTTGCACATGGGCTCAGTAATTGTGGTTCCTGGGCTCTAGAGCACAGGCTCAACAGTTGTGGTGCACCGGCTTAGCTGCTTCACAGCATGTGGGATCGTCCCAGATCAGGGATGGAACCATGTCTCCAGCATTGCAGGCAGACTCCTTACCACTGAGCCACCCGGGAAGCCCTGCTCACGTTTCCTCAATAGCAACCTGACAGTGCGTATCAGGAGCCTGAAAGCGTCCTTTTCTACCATGCCAGTGACTCCACTCTAGAATTCTCTTCCAGAAAACAATCAGAGCGGCTGTCGCAATTATGTGCAGAACTCTTCCTGGTAGCATGGCTTAAAATAGCAAAAAAAAGAAAAGGAAACCATCTAAATGACCGAAACAAGGGTTAGACAAACTCTTCATGTATAATACACACACACACACACACATGAAAATAATGCAGCCGTATAACAAGATATTTTCAAATAATTTATAAAAATTGAGCAGAAAGCTTACAGTGTCACATGAGGTAGAACAAGCCTGATACAAACTATTTTAAGGTATCATCCATAATTAAAGTATATATATGTGTGTGTGTGTGTGTGCATATATATATATATAACCTTGAAAAAATAAACCAGAGAATCAAAGTGTGGACCACAGTTATCTTTTTTATGGACATTTTCCCCATAATTCTTCATATTTTCAAAGTTTTAAAATAATAAGTAAAATTTTCTTTCATGTGAAATTCTTTTTTAAAATAATGAATAGAAATGGGCTGAGAAAACAAGGGGAAAAGGCATGCAGGACAAGCTTTCTAGTTAAAGGACCAGTGTGTGCAAACCCATGCAGGAATAAAGGAGTATGGCGTGTCCAGGCTTAGTAGCTCCATTTGGCAGTAACTTGGGAATTATGAGCAGAGGTGACAGGAAAAGAAGCTTAAAAGCGATGCAGTTTTCACACCGTCAAGGCTGTTGGGTCCAGGGAGAAGGGTTGGAGCTCATGTGGGGCCCATATTCTCACTGTAGACTTTGAAGCCAGGGTGCAGCTAGAATGGACTTTGAGGGAGGTCATGCTGGTGGCATGGACTGCAGATGGGCAGATGGGGACCTGATGAGGTTGTACAGTCCATGCACTAGACCAGCGTCCTGGTTAAGGAAATGAGTAGGACCTGCTTGGGCTTCCCAGGTGGCACAGTGGTAAAGAATCTGCCTGCCAATGCAGGAGATGCAAGAGACACTGGTTCGATCCCTGGGTCAGGAAGATCCCCTAGAGTAGGAAATGGCAACCCACTCCAGTATCCTTGCCTGGAAAATTTCATGGACAGAGGAACCTGGCAGGCTACAGTGAAGGGGTTGCAAAGAGTCAGACACAACTGAGCATGTAGACAAGGACTGGCTTGCCTGGCTGCTTGCCTGTACGTGGAGTGCACCAGCTCAGAAGAAAGGGCCCCCTTTGATGATCTTTCTAATGGGAGGAAGCACAAAAATGCTAAATATGCAGGCCCAGAAGCACCAGGCCACCAGAGAGGGATAGAGGAGAGGAGGAGCTGAATTCAGGCCATGCCAGGGAAAGGTGAGTTGTACAGCTTTTTAATAGGTAGAGCTGATAGGGAGGATTCCAACTTATGACTCAGCTGTGCCTTTATTCTTCTTTCAATATACTCAGGAATAAGTTAGGAGAGGGAAGAATTCTGAAAAAAGTCTGTTTCTTTTTTTCCTGACATTACCAGTATACCTAGATAGAAGATCGCTGTTACGATGCTAATGAAGCTTCTGGGTCAACTGTGGATTTTAATTATACATTCCCCAGCTCGCAAAGAGTTGGACATGACTGAACAATGACAACAACCACCCAGCCATGTTAATAAAGGGCAAATGATTAAGACCATTAACTTAGTTCCAAAAGTCCATCAAAGGCTGACTGGGCCAGGTACTCCTGAAACTTTTGGGGAGAGAAGGGATCCCACGAATAAAAGCAGTATGATGGTCCTAGACACTCACTAGCCACACAACCTTCATGCTCATTTAACTGAAGATTTCTGTGTTCTAGGCCAGCACTTTTCAAAGCTGGATACTGGGCCAGCAGCCTCAGCATCACCTGAAATTTGTTAGAAACATACGTTCCCCAGCCCCGCCCCTACAACAGCAGAATCAGAATCCCTGGGGCTGGGCCCAGCAGTCTGCTTTAAGGTGATTCTCACACATGTTCAAGTTCAAGAACCACTGCTCCGCCAAAAAACAAAAAGAAAATACTGGCCAAATGACCAAAAAATATGCAAAGAAGCCTCCATTAATAATGTTTCTCTGACCTCTGGTTCTCAGATCTTTTCAGCTGTAATCACTGACACCTAATTCCCCAAAGTGTGTTATCTGTAATACTTCCATTACAATACTTCTGTTCAGGCAGTCATCACAACTCATTACTTCACGTGCTCATAGTGTTAATGGCAGGGAAGGAGCCTTTGGCCCATGACGGAAAGATGCTCCTCCAGAGGAGCTGCTTCTTTATCCTTGTGCAGATGCTTATTGGGTCTAAGACTAACAGTTGTTTTGTTGTGAAATAAAACTAAGCAAAGGGCATTCCTTCACAGAATAACATTACCAGAGATTATGTCTAAAGGGAAGCTTTCATTAGGAAATTGATTACATACTAAAATGGTGCATAAAACGTGCATATATTGTTTAAATAATAAAGTGAACATTCGAGTAAATGTCATGCAGGTCAAGAAACAGAATGAGAGGTGAACATTATCCTGACATTGGGATGACCATGTCTTCACTTTTCGTTACTTTACCTCCTGAGTGTGCATCATGAAAGAGTACATGAGTGTACATCATAAAAGAGTACATCATAAGAGAGTACTCTTTTATATCTTTCTCCTGAGCTTAGCACTGTGTCTCATATCAGATTCCTCCCATGCAGACACAGGACAGGGCTTGAGGTGTGTGTGATCTGTGGAGCTTGTGTTCTCAGGAGACAGGCAGTGAAGGAAGCTGGGACAGGGCAGTTACAAGTGCTAAGCAAAGATGAAGTCTCAGCTGCAGCCTACTCCCTGAGCAAAAATGCCACAGTGCTGGACCCACAGGTCATAAGCAGTCTTTGGCCAGGGTGCACTGGGGGTGGCCTTCAGGTCAAGTGCAATTTTCCAGGAGCTTCCCTGGTGACTCAGAGGTAGAGGATTCGCCTGCCAATGCAGGAGATGTGGGTTCAGCCCCTAATCTGGGAAGATCCCATGCCAGGAGCCAGCACACGAGATCCCACCCATGACAAGGTCACGAGGAGAGACCTGACAGGCAAGGCGGATCAGGAGTTGAGGGACTCCCTGGACCTGCTCGAGCATCTACCCCGAAACCAAAATCTGTCTGTCTACTGTTTACTATATTATGCCTTTCACCAACCCTTCTGGCATTAACAGGGGGGTATCCCCAACCACCTTTTCTCTGGAGAAAATCAACTTAGGGCTCTAGTTGATAAGTCTCCTGGGCATGAAAGGAATATTTCAATTCAAACCCCTCTGTTAGCATTCTAACTTGCGTGGCAGGTTTATCCATACTCTTACAACTAACGCACATGATTGTTCACAACTTCCCAACCGTGAAGGGCAGGGGAACTTAAATATTCTAAAGTCCTAATAGGCATAGAGCCCTTTGAGGAGTAAAAATTATTAGAATAGTGCTGGTGAAGGATTTCATTTTTGAGCCAATGCTTGCTGTCAAGTTTCCATATCCCTTACCCATTGTGTGCCTGGAAGTATATTAGTAAATATAGTTGGTATGTAGGAAAAATAAGTAGTAGCCTTGGTGTTAGCAACATTAGACCTTTGAGTTAATAAATTCTTTCTTTGTTATAACCCACTGCACCTTTGCCCCATAAGAATGTATCTTTATTTAGTACTTTCTGAGAGTGGCGCCAGACTTCCAAAAAAACACTTTTAGAGAAAATAAGTTTTCTGGTTGACTAACCTTTATCAGAAAAAAGGGTCATAAAATGTTAACAGTCCTCCAGGCCAGAAGATGATAAGATCTTTGCATATGGAAAGGTATGCAGAAAGAAAGCAAGCCTGGTTTTGATAAGGGTCAGAACTGCTGACCCTGCATGACTCTGCATCTTCCATTCCCCTCTATGTACAACCCAAGGTATAAAAGCTCCTTTTAAAAATAAAGTTACAGACCTGCTCCACCTAAGCTTGGTCTCCTCGTCTCTCTCTCGCCAATGCCGTCCATCCTGAGGTTACCCCTGGATCCTGTTGGGGCTGGACCCTGGCAATCCCACATGCTGCAGGGCAACTAAGCCCATGCACCACAACAATTAAGCCTTTGCTCTAGAGCCAGGGAGCTGCAGCTACCGAGTCCACATGCCCTAGAGCCGGTGTTCTGCAGCAAGAGAAGCCACTGCAGTAGGAAGCCGCAAGTAGAAAGTGGCCCCCACGCACCACAGCTAGAGGAAAGCCCGTGTACAACAAAGACCCAGCACAGCCATAAATAAATCATTTTATTTTTAAAAGAGGGCAATTTTCCAGAGCAGGGGCCACCTATGAACCATTATCAGCCAATACAGGAGCTGAGGGGTGGGTGCCCTGCCCTGGAAAGTGAAATGGGCAGCTTCCACTACATATTATGTTTGAGATCCACCTCACTGTATAGCTGCAGTTCATATGATATCGACACTGAATAATGTTCTATTGTATGAATATATCATATGCTCCCAATGAACATCAGGGTTGTTTATTACAAATATTGCTACTTTGACTATTTTATCATGCACTGTATAATGTCAGACATGCAAAAGGTTATCTCTAAAGTATATGCCTAGGAGTGGAATTATAGGATCGTGAGCCTTGTGGGCCGCAGTCCATGGGGTCGCTAAGAGTCGGACACGACTGAGCAACTTACTTTCACTTTTCACTTTCCTGCATTGGAGAAGGAAATGGCAACCCACTCCAGTGTTCTTGCCTGGAGAATCCCGGGGACGGGGGAGCCTGGTGGGGTGCCGTTTATGGGGTCGCACAGAGTCAGACACAACTGAAGCAACTTAGCAGCAGAGTATGTACATCTTCTTTTTTATTATAAAAATTGTTTTCCAATTTACACTACTACCAGCACTGTTTGGTAGCTCACATTGCTCCACTTGTAATTTTGGACTTTTTATTTTAGCCGTTCTCATAACTTTATAATGGTATCTCATTGAGGTTTTAATGTGTTTTTTTTGTTGTTGTTGTTGTTATTAATGATATGTATACCTTTCTATATATTTATTGGCAGTTTGGAAATTCTTTTATAAAATTTTCCTTCTTTTGCCTAGGTTTGTTATGTAATGTCTGTCTTTTCTTACTGATTTGTAGATTTCCTATATGTTGTTAGCCTTGTTAGAAGAGCACCTTTTATGTAGGAGGCATGTGGGTTTGATCCCTGGGTTGGGAAGATCCCCTGGAGAAAGGAAAGGCTACCCACTCCAGTATTCCGGCCTGGGGAATTCCATGGGCTGTATAGTCTATGGAGTTACAAAGAGTTGGAAACGACTGAGCAACTTTCACTTCACTATATATTGTTACTCTGTTAGCTACATGTGTTGCAAAAATGTTTTCCCATTCTGTAATCTTTTTCAGTCTCTTTATGGTGACTTTTAATGAATAGAAGTTTTATTTATTGGAATCTAATTTATTAAGCTTTTCTTTTATGGTTAAGCTTTTCACGTCCTGCTTGAGAAATTTCCTTCCTAACCTGGAATTATGAAATATTTTTCAGCATTATAAAGGCTTTATAGTTTTGCCTTCACTCCTAGGTTTTATTTATTTTGTGTATGGTTTGATATAGATATTCAATTCTGTATTTTTACCATATAAATAACCAGTTGTCTCCAATTGAACTTATTATCAAAATATCCATCCTTTCCTCACTGATACTAAATATTATCTTGTTGTATATCAAGTTTCTAAATATGTATTCTGTTTCCAGTCTTTCTATACTATTCCATTAGCTTGTTGTCTTAGTTACTGTAGTTTTACAGTACCTGGTACACTAAATCCATCTTTTTCTTTTAATTCTTTTTCAAGAATTTCAAGGACCTTACTTATCTTAGTGTTTTGTGTTTCTGCAGAAACTTTAAAATAAGCTTGCCAAGTTACATCAAAAACAAACAAAAAACCTGCAGGGATTTTTACTGGGATTTCACCTGATCTATTGATAAATATCTCAATTTGGTGTATCTCCCAATTTACTTATGTCTTCTTTAATGTCTCTTTTAAAATTGGAGGGTTTTATTAACTTATAGAAAAGTCTAGAAATTATAAGTAGACAAATTAAGCACAATAACTAACCAGCACCCAAATTAAGAAACAGAATATCACTAGAATCCCATGTCTCTACTAATCCCCCTTTAGCTCCAACCTCACTCACAAAGGATAGCCACTTTCTTGACTTTTAATATTATATATTTATTTTGTCTGCTTTATTTACATAGGAAAAAAATCACACGGTGTGTATTTGGCTTTTTTTCCATTCAGTTTTATGCTTATGAAATGCATCCATGTTGTTCGGATAGCTATGTTTTATTTATTTTCATTGTCATAGGGTGTAGTCTTCCACAGTATGAATTTATCACAATAGATTAATCCACTCCATTGAAGATATACATTCGAGATATTCTAATTGGGGCTATTACAGATAGTAATAGACATTCTTGTACACATCTTTTGGGAGCATAAGCATACATTTCTGTTAAGGAAACAACTGTGAGTGCAATTGCTAGATCATAGGTTTTGTCTTTGGTCCATACTGCAAGCAGTCTTTCGAAATGGACTTTATTAGGTTCTACTTCCATGGCACTGTATGAAATTTCTAGTCAATCCACATGTTCATCAATACCTTACATATCGTCTTTCTATTTCGATTTAGCTATTCTGGGACTATACAGTGGTATAATTCTGTGGTATTACTTTGCATATTCCCGTATGCACTTTTTCATGTGTTCATTGGCATTTGGATATCCCTGTCTGTGAAGATCTGCTAAAGTCTTTTCCCCGTTTATAGAATGTTGTCTGTCACTTGCATATTGATTTTTACCATCTCATCATCCGAATCTATTAGGTTCTTGAATCTGGGCAGTATGTGGCTAACTTTTGTACAGAGTGGGAATTCTAGTAATTCAATCTATTTGGTTTCTGGAATTCAATATAAGAATGTAGATGATGAAGGATACCTGAAGCCACTGTAGGTGTATTTCTGCTGTATCTGGCTTCTGGTGTCTCATTTCCTGATGAGCTTGTTAGTATGTTAACTGCTCATATTTCTGAGATTCTCTGAGGCCTAGGATGATGGTGCCTTCCTCCAGAGAGGATCTGCATTTGGGCCAGGCACCTAGAGTCAATCCATGACTACTTTGGACCGGTTCACAGCGTGACACTTTTTTGACCAACCAGAAAAGGTGAATCAGGTTACATACTCACAGTCTCTACCAGCATGCGGTTTTAACTTCCCTGGGGTAGGGTTTTTCTTTTCTTTATTCCCTCTGTACTGTTCAGCATCAAAGGATTTTATTTTTCATGTGTCTCTTTGGAACGAGAATTCGAGTGTGAGCAGGTTTACTTCTGGTTCATTCTTAACCTGAGGAAATAATAACCCTTTAGGAGCCTAGCCTTGTAGGGGAAGGTTTCCTCTTACGTGCTCCATCTTTGCACAACTAAGTCTTTAATTTCTAAATTCATGGGCCCTCAGAGGACTTAAAAAAATAACGACCAAGTTTCCTTAGTTGGCAGATGTCATCAGAGGCAAAAGCAACCTCAGCGTTCTACTTTCCCTCCAGATCCCCATTTTCATTCAGATTTTGGCCTCATAAATCCCTACTATCTTATCTTTATTATGCTTTTCAGGTTTTTAAAATCTTTGCACAACATTTTTTAGTTGTTTTCATCTGGGGGATTAGTCTAAATAGTGTAGCCTGCTACATTTCTCAAAACATAACTTCTTTTAAGTTTTCAAACTGTTGAACAACCATGGGAACAGGGAGGGAATCTCTTTAATAAAATAATTAAAACTGTTTTAGTAAATAATTAAAACTGATGAATGTAAAAAAAAAAAAAGTACAGGATCCTGTATTTTAGAGGGAAAGCCATTGATGTTGTTCAGTCACTTAGTCGTGTCCGACTCAGCAACCCCATGGACTGCAGCGTGCCAGGCTTCCCTGTCTTTCACCATCTCCCAGAGTTTGTTCAAACTCATGTCCGTTGAGTCAGTGATGCCATCCAACCATCTCATCCTCTGTTGGCCCAAGTATTTTTAATATGAAAAAAAGATAACATTAACTTCTTTTGCCTAGGTTTGTTATGTAATGTCTGTCTTTTCTTACTGATTTGTAGATTTCCTATATGTTGTTAGCCTTGTTAGAAGAGCACCTTTTATGTAGGAGGCATGTGGGTTTGATCCCTGGGTTGGGAAGATCCCCTGGAGAAAGGAAAGGCTACCCACTCCAGTATTCCGGCCTGGGGAATTCCATGGGCTGTATAGTCTATGGAGTTACAAAGAGTTGGAAACGACTGAGCAACTTTCACTTCACTATATATTGTTACTCTGTTAGCTACATGTGTTGCAAAAATGTTTTCCCATTCTGTAATCTTTTTCAGTCTCTTTATGGTGACTTTTAATGAATAGAAGTTTTATTTATTGGAATCTAATTTATTAAGCTTTTCTTTTATGGTTAAGCTTTTCACGTCCTGCTTGAGAAATTTCCTTCCTAACCTGGAATTATGAAATATTTTTCAGCATTATAAAGGCTTTATAGTTTTGCCTTCACTCCTAGGTTTTATTTATTTTGTGTATGGTTTGATATAGATATTCAATTCTGTATTTTTACCATATAAATAACCAGTTGTCTCCAATTGAACTTATTATCAAAATATCCATCCTTTCCTCACTGATACTAAATATTATCTTGTCGTATATCAAGTTTCTAAATATGTATTCTGTTTCCAGTCTTTCTATACTATTCCATTAGCTTGTTGTCTTAGTTACTGTAGTTTTACAGTACCTGGTACACTAAATCCATCTTTTTCTTTTAATTCTTTTTCAAGAATTTCAAGGACCTTACTTATCTTAGTGTTTTGTGTTTCTGCAGAAACTTTAAAATAAGCTTGCCAAGTTACATCAAAAACAAACAAAAAACCTGCAGGGATTTTTACTGGGATTTCACCTGATCTATTGATAAATATCTCAATTTGGTGTATCTCCCAATTTACTTATGTCTTCTTTAATGTCTCTTTTAAAATTGGAGGGTTTTATTAACTTATAGAAAAGTCTAGAAATTATAAGTAGACAAATTAAGCACAATAACTAACCAGCACCCAAATTAAGAAACAGAATATCACTAGAATCCCATGTCTCTACTAATCCCCCTTTAGCTCCAACCTCACTCACAAAGGATAGCCACTTTCTTGACTTTTAATATTATATATTTATTTTGTCTGCTTTATTTACATAGGAAAAAAATCACACGGTGTGTATTTGGCTTTTTTTCCATTCAGTTTTATGCTTATGAAATGCATCCATGTTGTTCGGATAGCTATGTTTTATTTATTTTCATTGTCATAGGGTGTAGTCTTCCACAGTATGAATTTATCACAATAGATTAATCCACTCCATTGAAGATATACATTCGAGATATTCTAATTGGGGCTATTACAGATAGTAATAGACATTCTTGTACACATCTTTTGGGAGCATAAGCATACATTTCTGTTAAGGAAACAACTGTGAGTGCAATTGCTAGATCATAGGTTTTGTCTTTGGTCCATACTGCAAGCAGTCTTTCGAAATGGACTTTATTAGGTTCTACTTCCATGGCACTGTATGAAATTTCTAGTCAATCCACATGTTCATCAATACCTTACATATCGTCTTTCTATTTCGATTTAGCTATTCTGGGACTATACAGTGGTATAATTCTGTGGTATTACTTTGCATATTCCCGTATGCACTTTTTCATGTGTTCATTGGCATTTGGATATCCCTGTCTGTGAAGATCTGCTAAAGTCTTTTCCCCGTTTATAGAATGTTGTCTGTCACTTGCATATTGATTTTTACCATCTCATCATCCGAATCTATTAGGTTCTTGAATCTGGGCAGTATGTGGCTAACTTTTGTACAGAGTGGGAATTCTAGTAATTCAATCTATTTGGTTTCTGGAATTCAATATAAGAATGTAGATGATGAAGGATACCTGAAGCCACTGTAGGTGTATTTCTGCTGTATCTGGCTTCTGGTGTCTCATTTCCTGATGAGCTTGTTAGTATGTTAACTGCTCATATTTCTGAGATTCTCTGAGGCCTAGGATGATGGTGCCTTCCTCCAGAGAGGATCTGCATTTGGGCCAGGCACCTAGAGTCAATCCATGACTACTTTGGACCGGTTCACAGCGTGACACTTTTTTGACCAACCAGAAAAGGTGAATCAGGTTACATACTCACAGTCTCTACCAGCATGCGGTTTTAACTTCCCTGGGGTAGGGTTTTTCTTTTCTTTATTCCCTCTGTACTGTTCAGCATCAAAGGATTTTATTTTTCATGTGTCTCTTTGGAACGAGAATTCGAGTGTGAGCAGGTTTACTTCTGGTTCATTCTTAACCTGAGGAAATAATAACCCTTTAGGAGCCTAGCCTTGTAGGGGAAGGTTTCCTCTTACGTGCTCCATCTTTGCACAACTAAGTCTTTAATTTCTAAATTCATGGGCCCTCAGAGGACTTAAAAAAATAACGACCAAGTTTCCTTAGTTGGCAGATGTCATCAGAGGCAAAAGCAACCTCAGCGTTCTACTTTCCCTCCAGATCCCCATTTTCATTCAGATTTTGGCCTCATAAATCCCTACTATCTTATCTTTATTATGCTTTTCAGGTTTTTAAAATCTTTGCACAACATTTTTTAGTTGTTTTCATCTGGGGGATTAGTCTAAATAGTGTAGCCTGCTACATTTCTCAAAACATAACTTCTTTTAAGTTTTCAAACTGTTGAACAACCATGGGAACAGGGAGGGAATCTCTTTAATAAAATAATTAAAACTGTTTTAGTAAATAATTAAAACTGATGAATGTAAAAAAAAAAAAAGTACAGGATCCTGTATTTTAGAGGGAAAGCCATTGATGTTGTTCAGTCACTTAGTCGTGTCCGACTCAGCAACCCCATGGACTGCAGCGTGCCAGGCTTCCCTGTCTTTCACCATCTCCCAGAGTTTGTTCAAATTCATGTCCGTTGAGTCAGTGATGCCATCCAACCATCTCATCCTCTGTTGGCCCAAGTATTTTTAATATGAAAAAAAGATAACATTATTTACAATGTAATAAAAAAAGAACACAGTTCCTAAGCAAAATAGGATTTAAAACGATAAAGACAAATAAATGAAAGAAGGAGAAAAAATATAAGTGAACCAAAAGCTGATTCTTTGGGGAAGAAGGAGAGGTAGGAAAGACAAATTAAATTAACTGGGAAAATAACACAAAACAAAATTAAAGCTCACAGAGATATGACACTGATAAAAATTTGCAGTTGTAGGAAGATGCTGCTGCTGCTGTTGCTGCTAAGTCACTTCGGTCGTGTTTGACCCTGTGCGACCCCATAGACGGCAGCCCACCAGGCTCCCCTGTCCCTGGGATTCTCCAGGCAAGAACACTGGAGTGGGTTGCCATTTCCTTCTCCAATGCACGAAAGTGAAAAGTGAAAGTGAAAGTGAAGTCGTGTCCAACTCTTAGTGACCCCATGACTGCAGCCCACCAGGCTCCTCCGTCCATGGGATTTTCCAGGCAAGAGTACTGGAGTGGGGTGCCATTGCCTTCTCCGGTAGGAAGATACTAGGCACCTGTAATTTTCATAGTCCACTTTCCAGAGCCCCAGGAAAGGAGGGCACAGGAGAGGAGCCGGCAGGAAATCAGATCATTAGGGGGTCTAAAGGGGCTACCAGGTGGCGCTAGTGGTAAAGAACCCACCTGCCAANGGTGCCATTGCCTTCTCCGGTAGGAAGATACTAGGCACCTGTAATTTTCATAGTCCACTTTCCAGAGCCCCAGGAAAGGAGGGCACAGGAGAGGAGCCGGCAGGAAATCAGATCATTAGGGGGTCTAAAGGGGCTACCAGGTGGCGCTAGTGGTAAAGAACCCACCTGCCAATGCAGGAGATGTAAGAAACATGGGTTCGATCCCTAGGTCAGGAAGATCCCCTAAAAGAGGGCATAGCAACCCACTCCAGTATTCTTGCCTAGAGAATCCCACTGGACAGAGGAGAGCTACAATCCATAGGGATGCAGAGTCAGACATGACTGAAGCGGCTTAGCACACAGGCATACAGGGCATCCAAATCTTTCTCCATCAAAGTCACCCAGAGCAGATTCATTTATATCGATACCTAGACTTGACAAAAAGCACCACACAGAAGAGATACAAATTATACCAATTTCAAGGATTCTCTAGAAAAATTCACAAGATTCACACATAGTTGTACTTGTGGCTATGGTTTACTATAATCAGTTCAGTTCAGT
>SJYT01064230.1:35754-45796 GCA_006410635.1 Cephalophus harveyi | reverse complement strand
TTCTTCATCAGATTGAATTCCCATTGCAAAATGCCTACTAGAAAAGAAATTTGTGATATATAAATGAAAGAGTGTTTATTAAGAAATACATATTTGTTGAGCATCATCAAGTATGCTGCAGACATAAGTGTTGAGGCTGGTAATACCAAATAGAAAATCATAAACAGCCTGCCATAGGAGGGGAGGATTTTACCTGGAGCTGATAAGGATGGATATTAAATAGACACGCTGTGTGATTCTGATCCAGATATAAGCAGATGATGTGAGAAAAATTAACTTAGAGCATTCAGAAACAACAACATTTAACAAGAGGTATCTCAGACCTCTTGACACTTCATGGAATTCTGTCAGAATTCTTGACCTCAGTATGATCATCATTGTTATCATCATCATCACAAAATATTTGTCTTGTATACATAGGAAATATTCTGACTTGCAAATTTATAAGACTTTTAAAACTCATACAGTATATATACCACAGTGATTTTTTAATTTATTTGAAATATTTAGCACTGTTACTGATTTATCTAAAAGCATAGTTTTCACCAGACTTCATTTTCTTTTCTTTAAATGGAATCCACTTTATATGTTTTTAATTATCAAAGATTACAATTGTACAGTATTGAGAAGTACAGAACAAAATCCTGTTATTGGAGCACGATTTCTCTGCAATATTGTGTTGGCCTCTGACACACGTCTACACAAATCAGCTGCAGGTAAACATATGTCCCCACCCTCCTGAAACCCCCTCCCATCTCCCATCCCTCTAGGTTGTCACATGCTTTCATTTTNCAGTATTGAGAAGTACAGAACAAAATCCTGTTATTGGAGCACGATTTCTCTGCAATATTGTGTTGGCCTCTGACACACGTCTACACAAATCAGCTGCAGGTAAACATATGTCCCCACCCTCCTGAAACCCCCTCCCATCTCCCATCCCTCTAGGTTGTCACATGCTTTCATTTTCATAACATTTTTCTCACACATTTTCTTTGAAACCTAACATTTAGTTCTTAGATTTCATGTATATCAGTTCAGTTCAGTTAAGTCACTCAGTCGTGTCTGACTCTTTGCGACGCCATGAATCGGAGCACACCAGGCCTCCCTGTCCATCACCATCTCTTGGAGTTCACTCAGACTCATGTCCATCGAGTCCATGATGCCATTCAGCCATCTCATCCTCGGTCGTCCCCTTCTCCTCCTGCTCCAATCCCTCCCAGAATCAGCGTCTTTTCCAATGAGTCAACTCTACTCGTGAGGTGGCCAAAAGTACTGGAGTTGCAGCTTTAGCATCATTCCTTCAAAAGAAATCCCAGGGCTGATCTCCTTCAGAATGGACTGGTTGGATCTCCTTGCAGTCCAAGGGACTCTCAAGAGTCTTCTCCAACACCACAGTTCAAAAGCATCAATTCTTCGGTGCTCAGCTTTCTTCACAGTCCAACTCTCACATCCATACATGACCACAGGAAAAACCATAACCTCTATAAAATTTTTGTTTCAAAAATCAGTATGTTTACTTCCAGAAAAGAGATCTCTTTGTGGAAGTATCTAGTCAAATATTTTTGTTTCATTCTTATAATGTTTGTTCATTTACTTATTATTGAATTTAAGGGTCCTTTACATATTCTGGATACAAATACTTTATCAGATATATAATTTGCAAATACTGGAGTGGGTAGACATTCCCTTCTCCAGGGGCATCGTCCCAACCCAAGGATTGAAACTGGGTCTCCCACATGGCAGGCAGATTCCTTACTCTCTGAGTCACTGGGAAAGCCTAATTTACAAATATTTCCTCCAAGTCTGTGGCTTTTTAAAGTTCTCTCAGAAGTGTTTTTAGGTGAGCTAAAATATATAGATAATTTTAGAAATCCATTTTTCCAAAAATTATTTTTAAATGTCATGCTTTGGTATTTTATCTAAGACATCTGTGCTTAACAACAACAACAGCAACAATAATCCTACTGAAATTTTATTGTTTTGGGTTTTACGTTTAGAACTATAGCTTACTTTGAATTATTTTTCCATTGTTAAAGGGAAAATAAATCAAAATTTGCTTATTTAGCATAAGGATATTCAGTTGTTCCAACACCAATAGAGTTAAAAATTTGTTCTTTCTTCACTGAATTAACTTTGCACCTTTGCCAAAAATCTGGTGTCAACTTATGAGACTGTTTGTTTCTGGACCACCTATTTCTTGGTGGTTCTCTTGATCTATTTGTCAGTTTTGATACCAGTTCCATACTTTTGGTAATATAAGCTCTGTGGTTAAGAATCTGCCTGACAATGCAGGAGACAAAAGAGATGTGGGTTCCATCCCTGGGCTGGGAAGATTCCCTGGAGAAGGAAATGGCAATCTACTCCAGTATTCTTGCCTAGGAAATTCCATGGACTGAGGAGCCTGGAGGTCTATAGTCCATGGGATCACAGAAGAGTTGGACATGACTTAGCAACTAACCAACAACAAAGTCAAGTTTAGTTTTGCAACCAACTTTTTACATTTTGAAGTTGTTTTGGCTTTTCTTTGTATTGCCAGATTAATTTTAGCATCAACTTGTCAATTTCCACAAAAGGACTTGTGGAAATCCTGACTGGAGTGCATTGAAGCTAAAGATCAATTTGGGGAGAATTGATGTTTTACCCATATTGAATTCTTCAGGCAATAACAAACTATGTATCTCCATTTATTTAGGTCTTCTTTCATTCCTCTCAGTAATGCTTTCTAATTTTAAGTTTACAAGTTTTGTGGGATTTTGGTCAGATTTATCCCTAAAAGTTTTATATTATTTTATGCTATTGCAATATCTACTGCTTGTTAAATTTTTATTTCCATTTTAACTGTTGAGTCATAGGAATGCAGTTTACTTTGGTATATTGATCTTGTGTTCGGAAACCTTGATAAACTTTCACAGTAGTTACCATACCTTTATTTTTGCATACACCACTGAATTTCCTATATGGAAAATAAACTCATTATTTGTGAAAAAGAAGTGTTCCCATCTTTTTTTCAAACTTTGTGACTTTTACTTCCTTTTTCTTTATGTATGGCACTGGCTATTGAATTCTTCAGGCAATAACAAACTATGTATCTCCATTTATTTAGGTCTTCTTTCATTCCTCTCAGTAATGCTTTCTAATTTTAAGTTTACAAGTTTTGTGGGATTTTGGTCAGATTTATCCCTAAAAGTTTTATAATATTTTATGCTATTGCAATATCTACTGCTTGTTAAATTTTTATTTCCATTTTAACTGTTGAGTCATAGGAATGCAGTTTACTTTGGTATATTGATCTTGTGTTCTGAAACCTTGATAAACTTTCATAGTAGTTACCATACCTTTATTTTTGCATACGCCACTGAATTTCCTATATGGAAAAAAACTCATTATTTGTGAAAAAGAAGTGTTCACATCTTTTTTTCAAACTTTGTGACTTTTACTTCCTTTTTCTTTATGTATGGCACTGGTGGAACCTTCCAGCACAATGATAAAAATAAATGGTGAGATATCTTTGTTATTTTGAACATGAATTTGAGCAAACTCTGGGAGACAGTGTAACAGAGGAGCCTGGCATGCTGCCGTCCATGCAGTCACAAAGAGTTAGACACGACTTAGCGACTGAACAACAAAAAACAATTAGGCTCTGCCAATAGAGAGCACCAGAAAGATTGCACAGCAGTGGGAAAAGGGCTTGCTCTGACTGTGTGCTTCTTAATGACTTTCCGTTCCCATCAGGAACACCCACCAACTCTTCCTCCCAGTGGCAATTGGTTCCAGCTTACATTCTCCTCTCTGAGTGAGTGAGTGAGTGAAGTCGCTCAGTCGTGTCCGACTCTTTGCGACCCCATGGGCTGTAGCCTACCAGGCTCCTCCGTCCATGAGATTCTCCAGGCAAGAATATTGGAGTGGATTGCCATTTCCTTCTCCAGGGGATCTTCCCGATCCAGGGATCGAACCCTGGTCTCCCACATTGCAGGCAGACACTTTAACCTCTCAGCTACCAGACTAGGCTTGAGTCTCTTAATGACAGCAGTATCAAAAGCCTGATGCATGTTCCTTCCAGGTCTGTGTGTCAGACCCACAGGGCATCCCTCTGATCTCAGAGGTACTAGTCGCAGGCTCTTTCTCCAAGGTCTGAATTTCAACTCTAGGGCAACCTTCCTCTATTCCAGGGGATCTTCCCGATCCAGGGATCGAACCCTGGTCTCCCGCATTGCAGGCAGACACTTTAACCTCTCAGCTACCAGATTAGGCTTGAGTCTCTTAATGACAGCAGTATCAAAAGCCTGATGCGTGTTCCTTCCAGGTCTGTGTGTCAGACCCACAGGGCATCCCTCTGATCTCAGAGGTACCAGTCGCAGGCTCTTTCTCCAAGGTCTGAATTTCAACTCTAGGGCAACCTTCCTCTACACCTGTGAGTTTTGAAAATTATGATCTCCTCTTTTTGTTCTCCCAGAGGGATGGTTCCGCTCCCTGCAGTTGCTGCAGTTGCTGCCACGTGACACCCGCATTTTGTCCTGTCAGTTTTCAATGCCTAGTTAACAATTATTTCTATTAAGTCATATTTCTTAAAACAACTGAAATGGTTTCTGTTTTCTACTTACACCCTGACTAATCTAATAAGCATATGTTCATTTTCACCTTATTCAAATTCTCATATTACTTTTAATTTCTTTATAGTTGAACAGGTATACAACAAAGACTAAGCCAAATAAAACATTTTAATTCAAATATGTCTTATCTTTAAATTCAGGTGCAAGGAAAGAAATGACTTGACATTTTTCATATTTCTGCTTCTAATATGACACATAATGCAATCGGTAAAAATAGATAAACAATAAATGTGAATAAAAATGGATAAGCCCCTGGTTTTTCAGTCTGAGTAAAGTACAGACTATACAATAGACATACTTTATAATGTCCTAAACATGAGGAATCAGGATTGCATTAGATTAGACTCAAATTATTCATGAAATCTGATTGGAGGAATAAGACATGATGAGAAGAAAGATGCAAAATTGAGATATAGCTTGATTGTCTCAAATTTCCTGTTGATGCCCTTGAATTTGTTTATATTTTGGGAATTATTGCAAAAGTTTTGGCATTTGTTGCCTCTGTTAGCAATTTGAGATTTTGGAACATATAAGAGTAGCTTTATGTCATTTTATTTCCTGCTCAATTAGTGTATAATACTTTGCTTGACTGTCCAAGTGTAGAGCTGTCTGGTATGGCAATTATATATATTATATATATATAATTTCTAGACACCATAATTCCCTCTTGTTTTCCCCTAAATCTTCTGAGTATATTTGGATAAGTCATGTTACATCGTGTCAGATGTTACTGGATAATTGAAGGGGCTGTTTTTAAAAGTTTCATTGAAACTTGTACCCTCAAAAGTATGTGTGACTGTTTCTGTCTTAGCAAGAGACAAACTGGCTGAACATTGATGATTAACTGTGTGATCACCACTGCTATTTGAAAGGAATTCTGCATAGGTATAATATTGAATTGGAGACTGCTTTAGCTTAGCTGCAGAACCTGAGCTAAAACTTAGGGCTGAATTGCTGATTCATCACCTCAGCAAAGAAGAAATCATAAATATTTACATTTTACATCTCATAATCCCTTGATTTCATTACCTCCCATTTATAGGCTGGTAATATTCTGGCTATGAGAGAGGTATAAGCTTTTTGAAAATCCTTTATAAAACCCTTCTTTAACACTGATAG
Organism: Cephalophus harveyi; assembly: GCA_006410635.1. Classification (NCBI taxonomy): domain Eukaryota; kingdom Metazoa; phylum Chordata; class Mammalia; order Artiodactyla; family Bovidae; genus Cephalophus; species Cephalophus harveyi. Next base: position 40,067 of record SJYT01064230.1, on the reverse strand, counting down.
CTTTTCTGTTCTACATTTATATCTCCTATAACAAGACAGAACTTAGTTAAGGAAAATCTGTGAATGTGCTTCTTATTTTCTTATAATTTCACTTGTTTCATTTTCTTATATTTAATAGGGGTATATAGAGGGATAAAATCAAAACTTAAACTTATTTTTACTGTCAACTGGAATCTCAGAAATATACAGTCATATAATTCCAGTCAACAACCAGTTCAATGATTGCAATGGTAGAAAAACTCACATGTTCTTGGGTTTAGGAATACATTTTTCATTTTATGTAGGATAAACCATGTAATAGATTCAGAGGGGAAATGAATACATAGCATACTATATAGAAGCCTATCATTCTAGGAAAAATATATATTTGTAGCTCTCACAACAATATTAATGCTATCAACTTCTTCTTGAATGTGAATGCTCTTCAAAATAGCCATCAGACGGTTTTAATCCCTACACAAGTAATTTTGAGGTGAGGTGAAGTCACTCAGTCGTCTCCGACTCTTTGCGGCCCCGTGGACTGTAACCTACTAGGCTTCTCCATCCATGGGATTCTCCAGGCAAGAATACTGGAGTGGATTGCCATTTCCTTCTCCAGGAGATCTTCCCAATCCAGGGATTGAACCTGGGTCTCCCGCATTGGAGGCAGATGCTTTAACCTCTGAGCCACCAGGGAAGCCCCAAGTTAATTAAAATGAGAGAGTGGCTAAATGAAAATTTAAGGGAATTATTGAGATTGTTAATGTATGACAAGATATGATTTCTATTTGCTAATCTTGTAAAATAACATGCTACTTAACATTATAAGAATGCATAAAATCCATCAGGGTTGTCAGTTACAAATCTATCAAAGCTCAAGAGTAACTGTTTCTATATATCACCATAATATTAAAACGATTTGTTAATTTCCTAATAATTAGAAATGCCAAGCCAATTTCTTACTGTTTTTAATGGAACCAAAGAAATTTACAAGCTAAAGTTTAAATTCAGTTCAGTCGCTCAGTCATATCCGATTCTTTGTGACCCCATAGACTACAGCATACCTGGCTTCCCTGTCCATCACCAACTCCTGGAGCTTGCTCAAACTCATCTCCATTGAGTTGGTGATGCCATCCAATCATCTCATCCTCTGTCATGCCCTTCTCCTGCCTTCAGTCTTTCCTAGTATCAGGATCTTTTCCAATGGATCAGTTCTTCACATCAGGTGGCTAAAGTATTAAAGCTTCAGCTTTATGGCATCAATCCTTCCAGTGAATACTCAGGACTGGTTTCCTTTAGGATTGATTGGTATGATCTTGATGTCCAAGGGGCTCTCAAGAGTCTTCTCCAATACCACAGTTCAAAGGCATCAATTCTTTGGTGTTCAGCTTTCTTTATGGTCCAACTCTCACATCCGAACATGACTACTGCAAAAGACACAACTTTGACTAGATGGACCTTTGTCAGTAAAATAATGTCTCTGCTTTTTAAAACACTGCCTAGTTTTTTTCATATCTTTTCTTTCAAGGAGCAAGTGTCTTTAATTTCATGGCTGCCATCACCATCTGCTGTGATTTTGAAGCCCAAGAAAGTAAAGTCTGTCACTGTTTCCATCATTTCCCCATCTATTTGCCATGAAGTGATGGGACCGAATGCCATCTGGAACTGGTGTTGAGGGCAGAAGGTTTAATTTTGCTTGTTTTGATCCACTGTAAATTTTTCCATTTAACTAGTTTGTCTTAAATATATTCTCATGTTATAATTAATAAAAGCTTAAAAATGACTAACTGTATAGTGCTTTAATGTTTCAATGGTAAATATCTAGGATGAACAGAATTCATGTATGTAGGTAGTTATTGAACATGTTCTCACATGCATCACAAATCTTTCCCTAGAGAACATTGCTCAAATTATTAGTCAGATTTGTGAGAATTGTGTTTATTCTCTTCCTGTCAAGGACTATTCCTTCTTTGTATCACTGTACATGTTCTACATGTAGTTTTTATGATTCAACAGGTCTCTTGGTAGTACCTCTGGTTTCTGCATTTAAAATATATCTCCACTAGGAAATGAATAAACTACATGTATTTTCCTTTGTTTACATTTCTAACATGGTCCACATCCATGCAAAATGGATGATTCAAAGGTTGTAACACCCCTTGGATACTTAAATGTCTACACAGCCTCCTTTGCACAATGTTTCTTGCTTTTGAATTTTCTCCAAAATACCTTTCACAACAGTAGTGAGAATTTTATATAATTCTCATGAAATTATATTGAAAAATAACACATTGAACTGAGTTAGAATGAAAGACTCTCACAGTTACTGAAAGGCTTTTGCTCTAGTTCTGCACACCATTCTCTTGGGGCCACTGTTAGAAAACTTGGAAACAGAAAATCTGTTTGCCTCAAAATATCTTTGTATATTTCAGTATCACTAAATATAGAAATTATAAAAATAGAACATTATAAGATGACAACTATCTGTACGAGTCATGTTGCTATATTATTTAGACATATCAAAATGTAAAGTATTTTATAGTGATAATGTTTTGAAATCATGTCTAGACTAGCAAAGAAAAAATCATATTCTTTCATGTTGTGTTTGTAAACTGCAGACAATATTCATTTTTTTCGCTTTTGTTTTTGATACCTTGATCTATTTTTTTTTTGGTCAGAGATTCTAAACGTTTAATTAGTACACTTATTTTTTTCTTATAAGGCCTAAGAGCAGAAAACAATTTAACCTTTATTTTTAATAAAGATTTTTTCACTTATGGTAGAATTTTTATCTCCCAAAGCATATAGGCCTTTATTAATTGCAGTTAATTCAGTTAAAATGCATTAAGTGCCCATCAAATTATTTTCCTATGATTTCTTACTTAATCCTTTTTATTTTATAGAAATGTGGGTATTTTTATCCCCATTTATAAATGAGAAAAATTCAGGGGGATTGCAGAGGGTTAGAGTGCTAACTTTCATACATTATAATACAAAACTTAATTGCAACTCTGTATCTACTAATATTAAAACCAATGATTGATTTCATATAAGAGGCTTTTGGAATGGCTCACTGATTAATCAGAAACGTCACATCGTAGGGCATTTCAATCCACAGTGACTGTTTCTGTCAGTCTGAGGATGCTTTACTTTGAGCTTTCATAAAAGGGATAATTTGCAATTCAAAATTGGTTTCACCTTTTCTAATTAAGTGAAATTACAGTTGCCAGATTATAATTAAAGGTTATGTGACAGACAGGAGTGTTTATTTGGATTATATCAGATTATTTTTCTGGTTTTCCAAAAATTGTAGCTTTTAATGAACATGGATTTTTGAAACTTCTGACAAATATCTACTTTTATTTAGGAGTAAAGCTGTTCCTTCTTTCTAAACTTGAAATGCAGCTGTGATTGTCTATATTATGGGACTCATATTCAAATGCATTTCTCTCTCTCTACCAAACTGCCTAAAGGTATTGATGTCAGAATATTTCCCTTCTAATGAGTACATGATCTCTCCCAGAGGTGCTATGAAAAATATCACTGTGCCTCAAACTGAATTATAGTTATACCATTTAATAATGATTTTTAAAATGGCCCAAAGTATACATGATAGGAATATTGAGATAAAGAGGTATTATGCAGGAATTGCACTGCCAAAAAATAGCTTCTAGTTTTTGCCTGTTGAAAAGTTTAAAATTTATAAAGAAATGTCTCCCAAAAATGTTAGAGCTTAGACCTCAGTGTTTCTCTCTCACCTCATAAACTTGAATAAGTTAGGGGTAGGTTAGAGTAGCTGCACAGAATGTGAAGTCAGATTGCCTAGGGATCAATATGGAGAGGTTTCTTTCTTATTTTTAGCCCCCACCCTTTAAAATGGGGCAAATGTCTAGCACTGTCTTAAGAATTATAAGTTAAAGAATACCATGTAACAAATAGCAAATAGTTTGCTCTCCAGGGAAGCTGATTAACTCTCTTTTGGTTAGAAACTGTGTTAGCTGCACAGAATGTGAAGTCAGATTGCCTAGGGATCAATATGGAGAGGTTTCTTTCTTATTTTTAGCCCCCACCCTTTAAAATGGGGCAAATGTCTAGCACTGTCTTAAGAATTATAAGTTAAAGAATACCATGTAACAAATAGCAAATAGTTTGCTCTCCAGGGAAGCTGATTAACTCTCTTTTGGTTAGAAACTGTGTAACAGAAGTTTTGATTACTCTTTTGAAGTTAAGACAATTGATCTTTTAATTCACTAAAATTCTTTATCTACCAGGTTTCTTTAAAAACCATGCTTTTGATACCATGTGATTTGTAACTAAATTCATCTCAGCATTAT
>SJYT01064230.1:0-34703 GCA_006410635.1 Cephalophus harveyi | reverse complement strand
ATTCTTGGGATTGTTTATAGACTATTTCTTTTTCATACTAAGATATTATAGCAACCATTTTTATTCAATCAAATTATTTCATTTCTATAAAAAACCCCAAAAAGTTTTTTTATGAAAATGAACAAATACTTTCTCTAATACTTTTGCTGCTATGGCAACTGAAGCTCTCAGTAATGATACCATGCAAGCAATGAGATTGAATTGTTACATTAATAGAATTTTTGAAGTAATTAGATTATGAAGATGCTTTGTCTTATCTAGCTCAGAGATTTGTGTAGCATTGCTAAACAAATTATTCTGAAAATATTGACTTGTTTACTTTAATCAGTTATTGTCACTGGATTCTATTATCATTGTCTTAAAATCTCCCATCATATATGTTACAGAGTTGCCTAGCTTGATTCTTATCAGTTCAGTGAATATCTCCTCTTTCGAATTTCATTTGATGTCTTTTTCTGGCATCTCTTTGATTTTGTGGATGTATTTCAGAGCATGAGACGACAACAGACTATAGTTAATAGAAAGCGTCTTGTTAGCTCAGGCAAGCTGACATCAGGGAGTATAATTTCAGTGAGTTACCCTTTATTTCTTGCTATTTTTCAAGGGTTTTCAATCATGTATGGGATCTTAGACCAGTTGTGTCATTTTTATTTTCAGAAAATGTGTTTAAAGTTGGGTGTGTGTCTATATGCAGAAGATGCCATCAGGAAATTCTTTGGTCTGAGTTGCTGAGCGATGTCGTGACTAGGGAAACAGACCTGGCTGGGAATGTGTCACTAGCAGATCTATATACTGTGCCACTTTTTCCATCACTGTGTATGGGCAAGTATACACGAGTGTCAGAAAATAGGTTGCCTAGACTATGTTTTCCTTAGGCTATTGAAGCTGCCTGGATAGCATTTTAGTTTATTATTAGAACAGAACTATTAATCCAGGCATAGCAAATAAAAGGTTGTAGAATCAATGGCAGGGAGGAAGTACCAAGTGAAACCTGCAAGAGGACATGAGACGACAGCAGTGCACTGACTCTTCCCCGTTTTAAAACAGTCTGCACACAGAATGTGACGATTACAGCAATTAAGGGAAAAGCAAGGCTAACCAAACACCCTTGCCTAATATTGTTAGGTGAATTCAGAAATGGCTTTCATTTTCATGATCTGATTAATTGGCCCAGTTTTACGATGTGATGGATAAATAGAGATATGCATATATACTAATAGAGTTCCAAATTAATCTTTGACATGTAAAAGTCTCTATTGTTTTCAATAAAGTAGATATAGATATAGATAAGTGAGCACTTATTCAGTTCAGTTCAGTCGCTCAATCGTGTCCGACTCTTTGCAACCCCATGAATCGCAGCACGCCAGGCCTCCCTGTCCATCACAAACTCCTGGAGTTCACTCTGACTAACGTCCATCGAGTCCGTGATGCCATCCAGCCATCTCATCCTCAGTCGTCCCCTTCTCTTCCTGCCCCCACTCCCTCCCAGCATCAGGGTTTTTCCAATGAGTCAACTCTTCGCCTGAGGTGGCCAAGTACTGGAGTTTCAGCTTTAGCATCATTCCTTCCAAAGAAATCCCAGGGTTGATCTCCTTCAGAATGGACTGGTTGGATCTCCTTGCAGTCCAAGGGACTCTCAAGAGTCTTTTCCAACACCACAGTTCAAAAGCATCAATTCTTTGGTGCTCAGCTTTCTTCACAGTCCAACTCTCACATCCATATATGACCACTGGAAAAACCATAGCCTTGACTAGACAGACCTTAGTCAGCAAAGTAATGTCTCTGCTTTTGAAAATGCTATCTAGGTTGGTCATAACTTTTCTTACAAGGAGTGAGCATCTTGTAATTTCATGGCTGCAGTCACCATCAGCAGTGATTTTGGAGCCCAAAATAATAAAGTCTGACACTGTTTCCACTCTTTCCCCATCTATTACCCATGAAGTGATGGGACCGGATGCCATGATCTTCGTTTTCTGAATGTTGAGCTTTAAGCCAACTTTTTCATTCTCCTTTTTCACTTTCATCAAGAGGCTTTTTAGTTCCTCTTCACTTTCTGCCATAAGGGTGGTGTCATCTGCATATCTGAAGTTATTGATATTTCTCCTGGCAATCTTTATTCCAGCTTGTGCTTCTTCCAGCCCAGCGTTTCTCATGATGTACACTGCATAGAAGTTAAATAAGCAGGGTGACAATATACAGCCTTGACGTACTCCTTTTCCTATTTGGAACCAGTCTGTTGTTCCATGTCCAGTTCTAACTGTTGCTTCCTGACCTGCATAGAGGTTTCTCAAGAGGCAGGTTAGGTGGTCTGGTCTGATATTCCCATCTCTTTCAGAATTTTTCACAGTTTATTGTGATCCACACAGTCAAAGGCTTTGGGCATAGCCAACAAAGCAGAAATAGATGTTTTTCTGGAACTCTCTTGCTTTTTCCATGATCCAGCAGATGTTGGCAATTTGATCTCTGGTTCCTCTGCCTTTTCTAAAACCAGGTTGAACATTAGGAAGTTCACGGTTCACGTATTGTTGAAGCCTGGCTTGGAGAATTTTGAGCATTACTTTACTAGCGTGTGAGATGAGTGCAAATGTGCAGTAGTTTGAGCATTCTTTGACATTGCCTTTCTTTGGGATTGGAATGAAAACTGACCTTTTCCAGTCCTGTGGCCACTGCAGGATTTCTGGCTCTAGATGAATGATCACACCATCATTAGCCATTGTAATAGGTAAGTAGTGGTATCTAGTTGTAGTTCAATTTGCATTTTTGTAAGGGAAGAAACACAAGCTGGAATCAAGATTGCCTGGAGAAATAGCAGTAACCTCAGATATGCCGATGACACCACCCTTATGGCGTAAAGTGAAGAGGAGCTAACGAGCCTCTTGATGAAAGTGAAAGAAGAGAGTGAAAGATTGGCTTAAAGCTCAAAATTCAGAAAACTAAGATCATGTATCTGGTCCCATCACTTCATGATAAATTGATGGAGTAACAGTGGAAACAGTGTCAGACTTTATATTTTGGCACTCCAAAATCACAGCAGATCATGATTGCAGCCATGAAATTAAAGGACACTTACTCCTTGGAAGGGAAGTTATGACCAACCTAGATAACATATTAAAAAGCAGAGATATTACTTTATCAACAAAGGTCCATCTAGTCAAGGCTATGGTTTTTCCATTGTTCATGTATGGATGTGAGAGTTGGACTGTGAAGAAAGCTGAGCACCGAGGAATTGATGCTTTTGAACTGTGGTGTTGGAGAAGACTCTTGAGAGCCCCTTGGACTGCAAGGAGATCCAACCAGTCCATTCTAAAGGAGATCAGTCCCGGGTATTCATTGGAGAAACTGATGCTGAAGCTGAAACTCCAATACTTTGCCACTCCAATACTCCTGCAAAGAGTTGACTCATTGGAAAAGATTCTGATGCTGGGAGGGGTTTGGGGCAGGAGGAGAAGGGGATGGCAGAGGATTAGATTGTTGGATATCATCATTAACTTGATGGACATGAGTTTGAATAAACTCCGGGAGTTGGTGATGGACAGGGAGGCCTGGTGTGCTGCGATTCATAGGGTTGCAAAGAGTCAGACACGACTGAGTGACTGAACTGAACTGAAAGACAAAAAATATTGAATATTTTTACGTGTGCGCATTTGCCCTGTAGCTCAGATGGTAAAGAATCTGCCTGCAATTCAGGAGACCTGGCTTTGATCCATGGGTCAAGAAGATCCCCTGGAGAAGGAAATGGCACCCCACTCCATTATTTTTGCCTGGAGAATCCCATGGACAGAGGAACCTGGTGGGCTACAGTCCATGGGGTCACGGAATCAGAAATGACTTAGAGACTAACACACACACACACACACACACACACACACACTTGATGTTCATGTATCTTCTTCAGTACATTATTTAAGTTGCCCATTATGGAGGGAGATTTTGTCTCTTATTATTGCACTGTAAGAATTACTTGCATGTGTGCTCAGTCGCTCTGCTGTGTCTGACTCTTTGCGACCCCATGGACTGTAGCATGCCAAACTCCTCACTCCATGGAATTTTCCAGGCAAGAATACTGGGGTGGGTTGCCATTTCCTGCTCCAGGGGATCAAATCCAGGTCTCCTGCTCTCCTGAATTGGCAGGCAAATTCTTTATCACTGTGCCACCTGTGACCTTACAGATTCTTTTTAAGATGTTTTTTGTAAACATTTTCTCTAAGTCTATGGTTTGTCTTTTCTTTTTCTTAACATAATAATTTGAAAATATTTTAAGGAAATGGCAACCCACTCCAGTATTCTTGCCTAGGAAATCCCGTGAACTGGGGAGCTTGGTGGGTTATAGTCCATGGGATTGCCAGGAGTCAGACACATTTTAACGACTAAACCACTAACCTGTGATGAAAGTCCAATATATTCCTTTGGTTCCTTGATAGTTTGTATTTTTGTTATAACTACTATTTTTTGGATGTTCTAGTCCAACCTGTATGAACTGTGAATCCTCTCGACTCTGGATAGTGAGAACACAAACTATTCCCAACCCCTTTTTGAACTCTCATGATCATTTGAGTTTTATGTCTTGTGGCTCTTTCCTCAGCTTTAGGTGATTTCCTTGTAGCTCTTGCTGATCAGTGCTCAGCTGAAGATTTGAAGGATCACTCGGTATAAATTCTGTCTCCTCAACTTATGAAGATCACTGGGTCCTGTTTGGGATCTTCCCTTCACAGTCTATGGCTAATACTCTCTCCAGGACCAGTTGTAGTTCTTGCCCTGTCTGTGCCCTTCTCTTATCATCTCTTGTTGAGTTACCTATTGTCTAATGATTGAAACCCATTTCATACATGTCCATTTTTAAAATTCTCTGAAGCAAGAGAATAAATCTAGTCCAGTATTCTGTCATGTCCAGGAGCAGAAGTCTATACTTGTCTTTATGACTTCATGTTCCTCAGTGAAACTTGAACTCCCTGCAGGCATAGGATCTAATCTGTATTAATATTCAATGAATCTGTGTGAGTAAAATGAATGCTTTTCCCCTGGCTCCATGTTATTTATTTGGAAATGAGAGGACCTGCTTTTATTTTATTCTTCTGTTTTAATACAAAGTATTCTATTAGAGATCTCCAAAATGAGTAAAGAAACAAGGAATGGAAAATAGAATATAAGTCCTTCCCTCATTGTTGGGCATTTCTTTGTGTTCTTTATTCCTTGTTCTTTTTCATTTGCTTGTCTCAGCTTTGGAAACAGAACTAGGTAGACCTGGGATTTATCTTTGAGGAGTTTATGTGAATGAATATACAAATGGACAAGAGCCAGACAATATATTAAAATAGACCTCTGACTCACAACCCACAACACCAGCCCCAAAACCCAAACTACAACCTCTCTACCCTTTAGCCCCAAACAGTCAAGTTTCACTGGATCAATAAGTGATAAGTTCCCTAACTTTTTGTGTAACTTTCAATTTAGGACCAACTCAGTTCAGTTCAGTTCAGTTGCTCAGTTGTGTCTGACTCTTTGTGACCCCATATGCCAGGCCTCCCTGTCCATCACTAACTCCCGGAGTTCACCCAGACTCATGTCCATCGAGTCAGTGATGCCATCAAGCCATCTCATCCTCTGTCGTCCCCTTCTCCTCCTGCCCCCAATCCCTCCCAGCATCAGAGTCTTTTCCAATGAGTCAACTCTTCACATGAGGTGGCCAAAGTACTGGAGTTTCAGCTTTCACATCATTCCCTCCAAAGAAATCCCAGGGTTGATCTTCAGAATGTATTGGTTGGATTTCTTTGCAGTCCAAGGGACTCTCAAGAGTCTTCTCCAACACCACAGTTCAAAAGCATCAATTGTTTTGCACTCAGCCTTCTTCACAGTCCAACTCTCATATCCATACATGACCATAGGAAAAACCATAGCCTTGACTAGACTAGATGAAGCCAAATTTACTTCTTTAATGAATCAGTTACGACATCCCATTTCTAGTTAGCCTGCCTCCAACTTCCCCATGCCAACACCTATAATCAGGGCATACTTGAAGCTTTCAGTTTTTGTTGTTGTTAGGTTTTACTCTAAAGATTTTCATTTCTTTGCCTGCTTTTGAGTCTTTGCCAAATGTAAGTGATGTTGGCTGACTCCCTAACTTTAGCAAGCTCTGAATAAATAGGTTGTGGTTGTTCTCATTTGGGTGGTCTTCATTTATTTCCACAATCTTATAGTTCAGTAGAAAATGTAGTCCTAAACATATTAACACATGTATGATAAATCATGAGAAAGAAGAACTGTGTATCTGTAGAAGTGAACATAACCTAGGACTTTGGTAATGAGAAATATCATTGAATTGAAAAGAATAAAATGTTAAACCAATTTAAAATGTAAGATTTTATCTATTGATATATTTAGATAAGAAAATCCAATTTAATTTCCATGTATAATTATTTCTATTATTTGTTTATTTGGGCAAGAATTTTTGGCATCCTGTGTACCATAAAATTATGACATTGTTTCCAACTCTTAGAATTTGGTACACAAAGTAAAAAAAAAAAAAAAAATCAGTGCATATTTCATACACTATTTTCTATTGGTTTATTTTATTCCATTCCCAGCTTACACTATGGAAAGGAAAAACAAAGCAAAAAAAGTTATATCTATTACAAAGGAATCTAGGTGGTGGTGATTTTCATAATATATAAAATCTCATTTAATTCTTAGAATTCTTTTTTTTTTTTCATGAGAAAGTATGTTTACTTAGTGTTATCTACACTGATTAAAATTGAAAAGAGTCCAAATGTCCAAAAAAGGGATTAGTTAAACAAATTAAAGCCCACTGAAGCAATGCTATATTATACGATAATTAAAAGTGGTGCTTTTCAGGGGGTTATAGCCTAAAGAGAATCCTTATAATAAAATATGAAAGAAAGTGAAAGTGAAGTCACTCAGTCCTCTCTTTGCAATCCCATGGACTGTAGCCTACCAGGCTCCTCCATCCATGGGATTTTCCAAGCAAGAGTACTGGAGTGGGGTGCCATTGCCTTCTCCATCTTAGAATTCTTTAAAGTTTTTAAAATTTCTTCCTCATTTTACAAGTGAGGAAACAGACACAAAGAACTAAAATAACTTCAGTTCAGTTCAGTTCAATTGCTCAGTCGTGTCTGACTCTTTGCGACCCCATGAATCGCAGCATGCCAGGCCTCCCTGTTCATCACCAACTCCACTTAGCCAAATTATAACAGCTATCAAAGTTTTGAATCAACATGAACACAGTTCTCTTGAACTGTAGATAGAAGTTTCTCAGACTCTCAAGTGCTATTGGCAATTTGGGCTGGGTAATATTTTGTGTGTCATCCTGTGCCTTGCAGGATGTTTAGCAATATTCCTGGCCTCTACTCTCTAGAAGCTAGTTGTACTCCCTCAATCAATGACAATCAAAATGTATTCAGATATTGCCAAATATCCCATCAGTTCAGTTCAGTCCCTCAGTCGTGTCTGACTCTTTGTGACCCCATGAATCATATCACGCCAGGCCTCCCTTTCCATCACTAACTCCTGGAGTTCACTCAAACTCACATCCATCGAGTTGGTGATGCCATCCAGCCATCTCATCCTCTGTCATCCCTTTTTCTTCCTGCCCCCAATGGGAGGCCAGCAGCAGAGTCTTTTCCAATGAGTCAACTCTTCGCGTAAGGTGGCCAAAGTACTGGAGTTTCAGCTTTAGCATCATTCCTTCCAAAGAAATCCCAGTACTGATCTCCTTTAGGATGGACTGGTTGGATCTCCTTGCAGTCGAAGGGACTGTCAAGAGTCTTCTCCAACACCACAGTTCAAAAGCATCAATTCTTCGGCACTCAGCCCTCTTCACAGTCCAACTGTCACATCCATACATGACTACCAGAAAAACCATAGCCTTGACTAGATGGACATTTGCTGACAAAGTAATGTCTCTGCTTTCCAAATATCCCATGGGGGGCAATAATTGTCTTTAGTGAGATTCACAGTTGTAGATTATCTACCTCTTAGCTTTCTATCAACTAACTTAATCATTCGTAATTGATCATTTCTGTAATATTCAGTGAACTCTTTGAAGTGCACATATACACACACATAACACACACACATGCACACACACACCATGCATACACACACACCTCACTCACTGTCCTCCCTCAAACCCTCTGCATCTCTATATATTCCCTCATGAAGACAGATTCTTTTAAATTTAGCAGAAAATTCTCTTAGTTTCGTAATTGTTGTCTTGAGAGTCAATGTATTTAACAAGAAGGGCTTGAAGGAAATTATGACAAAAGAACTGATTTCCAAGCAACTGCTTGGAAAGGAAACTAAATTTGTGATCAACTTCCTATGGACCATTTCTTTGTTTTGAAAATCCTTTAAATTAGTCTAGCAACCTGTTCTCTGTCACTCTCCTACAATGTTCTTGCCCACCCAGTCTCATTTTTGTTTTTTACTGCACATTCCTTATACTTCTCTTTCTTCTCTTCTCTGTCTCTTCCCTTCTCCCTTATTCCCAATCCTCCTTCTTCACAGTAGTAGTCTCTACCTACTATATTCCCCTTTTCTTTCTGCCTCTCTCCCTGTCTTGCATGGCCACAAATACGTCGATTTCAGAATCCCCTTTCTCTCTCTCATTCTCTCTTTTGCCTTTGTAATGCCCTGCCAGTGCAGCTGTCCCATACTGCTTTTGATGCTACTTTGTTATCTTTGGCACCAGCTCACAGGCTCCACTGGGCTGAAATTGGAACTCTTCCATCCCCATCTCCTTTCTTTTGTCCTGCAATATGGTTATTCTGGAGGCCACTCAGCTGCCTTGCTGTGTTAGAGTAGGTGACAAGAACGGGGAATAGAAGCTCTGAAGCCAGAGCTAAGTGGCTGAACATCTTACAATAGTGAACACCTTTGTTGTTGTTAATACTTTATTCCAAATACATGCAGGGGCTATTTTGAAATGAATTTCATCATCTCTCACTTTTCCCTCAGCAAGCTGTGATATCTGGCAGTGTTTTTTAAGAAAGTATTTATCTTTGAAAATCAGACAGCACTGAAATTATCCTTATTTCATTGTAAAGCTGCAGACTTGAAGCAACATATTTTCTAAATTCCATGGAGTATGCCAAATATTTTTAAACTGAACTATAAAATTGAGCTGAATAAAGGGATACAAAAAGCCTGAAATAAAATATTTTTTGTAGCTAATTCAATGCTGCTTTAAGCCTAACTCCTCCTTTTAAAAGCTCATTTCCTATTTAGAGCTGAGTAAAGAGCATATATTAACTCTGAACCTTGGACAAACTCTTTGATAGGAAAGAATTGACTCTAATCTTAGGATCGACGATGCAGCATCAAAGAACATGGATTTATTTTGGCTTGTAACATCTTAACACTGACTCATAATTGCTTTAGATGATTTGGAGGGATAGAAATGCTGAAATTATATACTCCTTCAGTTCCATATTACAATAAGAAGTTCTTATAGAGAAAAATCTAATTTTAAGAATACCATGATTTTCCTGCATAAACATGAAAAATTAAGAACCAAAAGCTTCTCTTTAGAACACAATTTGTGCAAAAGATCTTTATCTGGTTCATTCTTGTTCAGTGTAATTCTATGAAGAAAGCCATGTGCTACCTTAGTCCTATTTGCTTATCCCACTATGCAGCCACCTGCAGGCTGATTATTTCCTTTTAAAGCAGAAGTAATATCTCCACTTTCCTCCCTCCTCCAGGCAGCCTCAGCAAAAATGCGATTCACACAATGATGTTTTGTAAGAATAGATCCCATTAGCAACAACAGCAACTTAGATTTATATAGTACCTTTTCACACGTACAGCAAAGCAACTCCAGGTTTTTTTTTTTTTTAATGAAAAGCATTTCCTTTTAGGTTTCCAAAAATTGGTAGTAAACCACAGCAATGACAACAAAGACTAACTGAACATGCAAACCAGTAAGAGGGGAAAAGTATGTTCTTACTCTAGAGTAAGTTGAGGCTGACTTGAAATCAAATTGTCCATTTCATTGTTTTGTAAGCAGATAACACTGGCATTCAGAGGCCTGATGAGAAAGACCACTTTATTTGAAAGAGATTTTTGTCCAAATGTGAGGTACTGTTTACCTTAATCCAAGTGATTTGTTGAGTATAGCATTTCTGCAGCAAGATTTTTAAGAACTTTGAGCTATTACTTTGATGTGTTGTGTTACTTTTTTTCTAGGTGAGTCTTAAGGTAAAATGCTGATTTTATTTTCCTATGTGACTGAGTATTTAAGCAGTTTGTGATTAGTTTTTATAGACTCAATTTTGAAAATTGTGTTTTAAAAGTGTACTTATAAGCTGTGGTGACTGTGGGTAGTGAAATCAATCCATGAATGTTGAAGCCATTTAGTTGCAAGGTAAATAATTTGTATTAGTGTAAAGTGACATGAAAGTCGCTCAGTTGTGTCTGCCTCTTTGCGACCCCATTGAGTGTATACTTCATGGAATTCTATGCATCAGAATACTGGAGTGGGTAGCCATTCCCTTCTCCAGGGGATCTTCCCAACCCAGGGATAGAACCCAGGTCTCTTGCATCGCAGGTGGATTCTTCACCAGCTGAACCACCAGGGAAACCCTTTATTAGTGTATGCTTCGTTAATAATGAGTAAAAATTTATGAATGCTTCTATAATAGATGGATCACAGTATTATATTTATTATTTTTTTAATATATTTGTTTCCTGTTTCAAAAATATGACATTATATATTAGATTATATTCAATATGCAAAGTTACCTTTATTTATGTGGCTGTGCAGCTTGTGGGATCTTAGTTTCCCCAAACAGAGATCAAACCCATGCTTCTTTCAATGGAAGTGCAGGATCCTAACCCCTGGACCACCAGAGAATTCCCCCCAAAAGAAGATAAATAATTGTAAGAAAAAAATGGCAAATGAGAGTACAGAAAGTAGTTGTCATCATGATGCAATGGTGACAAAAGTTTTTCCAAGAAATTACAAAAAGCTGAATAAAGTAAGTGACTTTATTAACAGAAGCATGAATCTGAGATAAAAGACCTATTAATGATATAGTCAGGCAAAAGATGAAAATTAAGAGCAACAAGCAAAAGGAAATAATGAAAAAATCACCCCCTCTTCTGAATTATTTGCCCAAAATAGAACACAAAGAAATAATAAATATAGTGAAGCAATATGAAAGAAAGAAGCAAAATGAGATTGAAAACAACAAATAAAATTAAAAGATTACACAGTAATATATTCAGAATTATTTGTAGAAACTATCACATTAGCTTTCAGACTGAAAATAGCCTACATGTCCATCCACGTAGAACTAATGAAATACCTTGTTATAACATTTTAAAGAAATATGATGTGGAAAAAAAATGTTTGGATAGCTAACTGTACACTAACGTGGGCTTCCCTGGTGGCTCAGATGGTAAAGAATCTGCCTGCAATGCAGGAGACCAGGAAGGGTTAAATCCCTGCTTTGGAAAGATACTCTGGAGAAGGGAATGGCTATCCACTCCAGTAGTCTTGTCTGGAGAATTCTATGGACAGAGGAATTTGGTGGGTTTACAGTCCATAGAGTCATAGAGAGTCAAACATGACTGAATGACTACCACTTTCATACTCTCTCAGATGTTACCTTTAGCAAGATAGCAAGACACTTAAGCGTATGCATATAATAATAACATCTGTGTGTGTTTGCATGTGTTTTAAAAGCATTATTCTATTGTGAGCACATATTATCCCAACCTGGAGAAGCCAATGGCACCCCACTCCAGTACTGGTGCCTGGAAAATCCCATGGACCGAGGAGCCTGGTAGGCTGCAGTCCATGGGGTCGCTAAGAGTCGGACATGACTGAGCGACTTCCCTTTCACTTTTCACTTTCATGCACTGGAGAAGGAAATGGCAACCCACTCCAGTGTTCTTGCCTGGAGAATACCAGGGGTGGTGGAGCCTGGTGGGCTGCCGTCTGTAGCATCACACAGAGTTGGACACGACTGAAGTGACTTAGCAGCAGCAGCATTATCCCAACTACTACAGCTGATTGGTAACACTGATTACATCAAAGGAGAGAAATGGATGGATGGAAAACAGGGATAGGAGAGAGGTGATTTTTTTCCCTTTTTGAATATATCTCATGTGAATATGTTTTTAAAAAATGAACTTAAATAAAATAAATCATAGTTATAAGCTATAGTTATGTTATATTAAAAAATATTTACAGTTATTTGAGCTATGAGTAAAAATACAATAAAGTTAATCCCATGATAGCAGGATTGTTTTTCCACTTTTTTCTTTATTCACATCCAGCAGCTTGCCCAATGGATAAATAGCAATTTACCTCAAATAACCACATTTATGTGAGATTTGACTTTATATTATGGTACTATAAGCAAGGTACTATCTTTTTATTGTATAGTCAATTTTAAGTCTACTTCTAATGCCCATGATAATAGTTACCACCCTATGAGCTACAAATCACTTCTAAATATAGGCATGCAGAAATATGGATCTACTTCATGAACCTGCACATGGAAACACCTCTGTTTGCACCACTTTCTTTCTTAAATTATGTTCCTTTGCTTTTGTCTGCAAAACTATCTCTGCTATTATCTCTGCCCCTACCAATAAAAAAAAAGCAGAAATGCTAAGCCCACTCATATTCTAAAAATGACCCTTTTATCTAGTCAGTCCCTCATAATGTTAAAATATAAACTTTTAAAAAGAGATCTACATTTCCTTGTTATATATATTTTCTTTCCTTTTTGCTGTAAAATCAAGTCCAATCTCACTTCAACCCTGACATTGTTGCAGAAACTGCAACATCTTTTGAAGTCCTTGACCTCTCTCAAACTGCCTTTCTTTTGTTGTTTCTGCACACCGCTCCTCATTCTCGTTCTGATTGTGCTTATAATATCTTGACACTTTTTTAGTTCCTTCTTTCTTCTTGAATCTTAAATATTCATGTTTCCAATTTCCATACTTCCCCTTCTCTTGATTAACTCTACACATCTTCTGGGTGAACTTTTCCTTTGTAATATGATTTAATTTGTTTATTTATAGTCAGCTGCTGGGTCTTCATTGCTGCATGAGCTTTTCTCTAGTTTTAGTGAGATGGGGCTGCTCTTCATTTTGGTGAGCAGGCTTCTCATTGTGGTGGCTTCTCTTGTTGCAGAGCATAAGCTGTAGGGTGCATGGTTTTCTGTACTTGCTGTGAATGGTCTCAGTGGTTTGTGGCTCCCAGGCTCAAGAGTACAAGCTCATCGTTGTAGTACATAGACTTAGTTACTCCAAGGCAGGTGGGATCTTCCTGGACCGAGGATCAAACCCATGTCTCTTGCAATGGCAGGTGGATTCTTTACCTCTGAGCTACCAAAAAAGCCATTTATGAACTTTTCTACCCCCAGTATTTTGATTACTATATGCATGATGATCCAGAGAAGGCAATGGCACCCCACTCCAGTACTCTTGCCTGGAAAATCCCATGGACGGAGGAGCCTGGTAGGCTGCGGTCCATGGGATCACTAAGAGTTGGACACAACTGAGCAAATTCACTTTCACTTTTCACTTTCATGCATTGGAGAAGGAAATGGCAACCTGCTCCTGTATTCTTGCCCGGAGAATCCCAGGGACAGGGGAGCCTGGTGGGCTGCCATTTGTGGGGTCTCACAGAGACGGACATGACTGAAGCGACTTAGCAGCAATAGCAGCAGCATGCATGATGATCACCCTGATCACTTGTAGACCTATACCTTCTACGAACTGCTAGAACTTTCTACTTCAAATTTTCTTATATAAAACTATTCTCATCTTCACACTTGTTCTGCACCTTATTCTAGTACCATTCAAATTGTTAATAAAATTCTTATTTTTCAATATTTGAATGTTTTTAATCTATCTTTTCTTCTCATAACCACTCAACCATTGCCTAATTTCAGACTTTGTTATCTTTTACCTGAACACTGACTACATATGGAGTGTTTTGCCTTCAAGGAATTATAAGTTGACTTCTTACTTTGAGGTTTCCAGTTTTTCCACTGTGCTTTTGTTTTATCAACAAATACAACTTTCATAAACATGTGCTTATTCTATTACTTCTTTTTGTTAAAAAATGCATTATCTCTTTATGTCTATAGGCTTATGGTTAAATGCCTTAAAGGTATGTAGAAAACCTTTCATAGTCTGACTCCAGATTATCCTAATTGCACTATTCCTGATAATTTTTCTTTGAGTCCTTATATCACTGATGTTTTAGGATTTTCTTTTCTAAATGAATGCTTTTGTGCCAAAAACTTTTTGTCTTAGCAATGTACTTCTGTCTCTTCTGACCCTGAGATATCACCCATACCTTTATTTTTCTTTTTTTTCTTTTTTATACTTATTTTAATATAAATTTATTTATTTTAATTGGAGGCTAATTACTTTACAATATTGTATTGGCTTTGCTGTATAATATCACCCATACCTTTAAAGTTATCTTAGCTATCATAGCCCATATAATGCTGGCTTCTCCACACACACTTTATTAATGTATATAATTTATTAGAATATTTATGTATTCTGTCAAAATTATAATATTTATTATATTATAGCATAGTTTTATTCATATGTTTGCTTCCTTCATTGTCAAACAAGTTCTTCTAACAGCATGGGCTGCTTCTCAGCCATCATATAACCCCAAGGCATAGCTTACTGCCAGGCACCTTAGAAACCCTCTACAAATGTTTTTTTTAATTGATAAATGCATTGTGTTTTATTAACATTTGAAAAAATTAATGCATTATATAATCTTATATTTTAATGTATTATATAATATCAATTGATTTAATTAATAACTAACTTTAAATATTTTCTCTATTTTAAAGAGGGAAAAATTAGGGTTTGGAAAAGTTTTATATTGCTCATAACAGTAGGTTAGGTTTTATATATTAACACTCATGCTGGGAAAAAAATTAAAATAAAAAACTATAAAACATTTTGTTCGTGTAAGTAAAGATTTCACACTTTAAGTAAATAAAAGAAATGACAAAATAAAATGGATTTACCAGAAGACAAGTGAAAAGAAAAATGAGATATATAGAGATAATAAGCTTGGAAATGACTTGCCATCAAGGGAAATTAACATCTTCATTTGACAGCCTTATGGAACTTGGAAAAAAGAAAAAAGNAAACATTTTGTTCGTGTAAGTAAAGATTTCACACTTTAAGTAAATAAAAGAAATGACAAAATAAAATGGATTTACCAGAAGACAAGTGAAAAGAAAAATGAGATATATAGAGATAATAAGCTTGGAAATGACTTGCCATCAAGGGAAATTAACATCTTCATTTGACAGCCTTATGGAACTTGGAAAAAAGAAAAAAGCCAAATTCAAACTGAAAAAATGGAAGTCTCACAGTATGCCATGCTTGTAAAAATGGAGTTACAAATTGCTGCTTTCTCAGGGTCACAGTAAATCAGGGAAGAAAAGGTCTTGTGGAATTACTATTCATGTATCTCCAGTATATTGCTTGGGACTTCTCTGGTGACTTAGTGGTAAGGAATCTGCCTGCCAACAGAAGTGACAGGAGTTGTATCCTTGAATCAGAAAGATCCCTTGGAGAAGGAAATGGCTACCCACTCCAGTATTCTTGCATAGGAAGTCTCGTGGACAGAGGAGCCTGGTGGGCTACAGTCCATGGATAGAGGAACTAAGAGTCAGACATGACTGACTTAGTGACTAAACAACAACATGGCCTGATTTTACTCCTATAGATCCTCCAGGGCATTTAAATCTTTGAGTTTATTTTCAGGTTCAGTTCAGTTCAGTTGCTCAGTCGTGTCTGACTCTCTGTGACCCTGTGAATCACAGCATGCCAGGCCTCCCTGTCCATCACCAACTCCCAGAGTTCACTCAGACTCACGTCCATCGAGTCAGTGATGCCATCCAGCCATCTCATCCTCTATATCAGTTCAGTTAGTCACTCAGTCGTGTCCAACTCTTTGCCACCCCATGAATCGCAGCACGCCAGGCCTCCCTGTCCATCACCAACTCCCAGAGTTCACTCAGACTCACGTCCATCGAGTCAGTGATGCCATCCAGCCATCTCATCCTCTGACGTCCCCTTCTCCTCCTGCCCCAAATCCCTCCCAGCATCAGAGTTGTTTCCAATGAGTCAACTGTTTGCATGGGGTGGCCAAAGTACTGGAATTTCAGCTTTAGCATAATTCCTTCCAAAGAAATCCCAGGGCTGATCTTCTTCAGAATGGACTGGTTGGGTCTCCTTGCAGTCCAAGGGACTCTCAAGAGTCTTCTCCAACACCACAGTTCAAAAGCATCAATTCTTCGGCGATCAACCTTCTTCACAGTCCAACTCTCACATCCATACATGACCACAGGAAAAACCATAGCCTTGACTAGACAGACCTTAGTCAGTAAAGTAATGTCTCTGCTTTTGAATATGCCATCTAGGTTGATCATAACTTGTCTCCCAAGGAGCAAGCATCTTTTAATTTCATGGCTGCAGTCACCATCTGCAGTGATTTTGGTGCCCCAAAAAATAAAGTCTGACACTGTTTCCACTGTTTCCCCATCTATTTCCCATGAAGTGATGGGACCAGATGCCATGATCTTCGTTTTCTGAATGTTGAGCTTTAAGCCAACCTTGTCACTCTCCTCTTTCACTTTCATCAAGAGGCTTTTTAGTTCCTCTTCACTTTCTGCTATAAGGGAGGTGTCATCTGCATATCTGAAGTTATTGATATTTCTCCCGGCAATCTTGATTCCAGCTTGTGTTTCTTCCAGTCCAGCATTTCTCATGATGTACTCTGCATATAAGTTAAATAAGCAGGGTGACAATATACAGCCTTGATGTACTCCTTTTCCTATTTGGAACCAGTCTGTTGTTCCATGTCCAGTTCTAACTGTTGCTTCCTAACCTGCATACAGATTTCTCAAGAAGCAAGTCAGGTGGTCTGGTATTTCCATCTCTTTCAAAATTTTCCACAGTTTATTGTGATCCACACAGTCAAAGGGTTTGGCATAGTCAATCTTGCTCAAATAGGGCAAATAAAATCCTCTCTATTGGGCTTCCCTGGTAGCTCAGATGGTAAAGAATTTTCCTGCAATGCAGGAGACCTGGGTTTGATCCCTGGGTTGGGAAGATACCCTGGAGAAGGAAATGGCACCCCAATATTCTTTTTTTTTTTTTTCCACTCCAATGTTCTTGCCTGGGGTATTCCATGGACAGAGGAGCCTGGTGCAGGATTGCAGAGTCAGACATGACTGAAGCGACTAACAGCTACTTAAAGAGAATACCTTTATTTTACATGCATGCTTTTTCAGGTTCTTTTCCATTATAGGGTATTAGAAGATATTGAGTAGAGTTCCCTGTAGAATTCCCAGCAGTCATGTATGGATGTGAGAGTTGGACTACAAAGAAAGCTGAGAATCGAAGAATTGATACTGTTGAACTGTGGTGCTGGAGAAGACTCTTGAGAGTCCGTTGGACTTCAAGGATATCCAACCAATCCATTCTAAAGGAAATCAGTCCTGAGTATTCACTCGAAGGACTGATGTTGAAGCTGAACTCCAATACTTTGGCCACCAGATGCAAAGAAATGACTCACTGGAAAAGACGCTGATGCTGGGAAAGATTGAAGGCAGGACAAGAAGGGGACAACAGAGGATGAGATGGATGGCATCACTGACTCAATGGACATGAGTCTGAGTAAACTCCAGGAGTTGGTGATGGACAGGGAGGCCTGGCATGCTGCAGTCCATGGGGTCGCAAAAAGTTGGACACAACAGAGCAATGAACTGAACTCCCTGTGCTATACAGTAGGTACTTATCATTTATCTATTTTATGTATAACAGTGTGTATCTGTTAATTTGACTTATTTAGTATGTATATAAGTTGATAACTGATTATATATATGTATCTGAATCACTTTGTTGTATACCTGAAACTAACACAACATTGTAAATCAACTATACTTCAATTAAAAAAAAAAAAACTGCATCTAAGGGATAACTGAGTGTATACATCAAAAAAATTTAATAAAAAGAGTGTATCCTCAATGTAGTTTTGAAATAAGTTTTCGTATTATAGTTGTATATCTACAAATAGATTTCATATAAAATGTCCAGCACATAGTCAAAGATAGCTCTAGTTTCAGGGAAATTAAACTTCAGGATAAGGATCTAGTAAAATGAGCAAACTGTAGAAATGCAATTATTTTAAATATTAGAATCATTGAATGTAGACAATAAAATAAGCAAAAACCTTCTAAAACTGTATTACAGAAAAAAAAGAAGTTTTTTAGGTAGCAGCACTACTGAAGAAAAATAAAACAAAACTTATAAGAATTAGAAAAAAATGAAATAATTGATGTTAGAAATTTCAATGGCACAATTTCTATTTTTATTCATGAAAGAATATCTCATTCTGGACTTGTTTCATATAATAGAAAGGAAAGAAAGAAGATGGAGAGAGGGAGGAAAAAGAGGGAGAGGTGGAAAGGAAGGAAGGTAAAGATGACTGATACAACCATTTTTAGTCTGAGATCACAGATTATAGAAACTGAACACACTTGAATTTGAAAAGCAGAGTAAAGAGGAAGGCAGAGCTAGACAGTCTTCAAGTGACTCTGGAAATTAGCATCTTTGGCGGAACAGCTTAATAAATGTCTTTGTCTCAGGATTTCTTATGAATCTGTAATCAAGGTGTTAGATGAGGGAGATACACTTTCAGGATCATTCACGTGGCTGTTAGAAAGCTTTAGGTCCTCACTAGATGTTGTCTGAAGGCATCAGTTTAATAGCATGGAATTTCTTTATAGGAAAACTCTCAAATTACAATTTGCTTTTCGCAGAGTGAGGGTTCCAAGACAATAAGGGAGAACCAGAATGGGAACAAAAGTGAGAGCCAAGAGTTCAATTCAGTCACTCAGTCATGTCCGACTCTTTGAGACCCCATGGACTACAGCAGACCAGGCTTCCCTGTCCATCACCAAGCTCATGGA
This sequence comes from Cephalophus harveyi, assembly GCA_006410635.1. NCBI lineage: Eukaryota > Metazoa > Chordata > Mammalia > Artiodactyla > Bovidae > Cephalophus > Cephalophus harveyi. The sequence continues at coordinate 15,711 of SJYT01064230.1, read as the reverse complement.
GCTTGCTCAAGCTCTTGTCCATTGAGTTGGAAAGCAAGGGATTGAGAGAAAAATGGATGTCAGTCTTTTTGCAACCTAATCTTGGTGTGATATTCCATCATTTTTGCTGTATTATAATCATTAGGTCAAGTCCACACTCAAGGAAAGATTAATACACGGGGGCAAAAATACAAGGAAGTGGAGGTCATTGGGGGTCATTTTCCACAGTTATGCCCCTTGGTTTCACAATAATTCATTTCTCTCCCACGGTTATATACATTCACTTCTTCCCAAGTAGCCCAAATTATAATCCCATTACAATTCATTATAAATGAGCTGATAGCATCAGCTCAGTTTTAGAATCTCATCATTTGAATCAAATTCACCTGCAGATAAAACTCCTCAGTGTAGTTCTTTAAGTCCAGCTCCTTGAATTTGTTTCTCTTAAGTGTTAGGCCCTGAAACTAGGGAGACAAGTTATCATTACCAGGAATCTATAAGCTGAACAGTTCTGAAAGTTCACAGAAGATGGGGAAACATTCCAATTTGAAAAAGCCAGAGTGCAGAAATCCTGTTGTACACCTGTGACATTTAGGAGAGATATCAAAAGTATTATATCTTCATAGTAGAGCTAAATTAGTTGCAAACTAGAGGCCTCCCTGAATCCACACTAAAAGCATTTTTAAAAAGCTGAGAAACAAGTAATTATGATGAGGGGAAAAAAATCAATACTCTTTAAAGAAAGGCTACAAGGTTCAGATATTTAACAACATAACATCAAATCTAACAATAAATTAGTAGTCTCATCTGAAGAAGAAAGAAATGTGACCTAATACCAAGAGAAAAGTTATCCATAGACACTGCTGCTGCTGCTGCTAAGTCACCTCAGTCATGTCCGACTCTGTGCGACCCCATAGATGGCAGCCCACCAGGCTTCCCCGTCCCTGGCATTCTCCAGGCAAGAACACTGGAGTGGGTTGCCATTTCCTTCTCCAACAGACACTAGCTAGAAACAAAAACTAAAATGATATAGATGGTAGAATTAGCAGATAAGGAATTTGTAAAATCTTTCTTATGGGTCAAATAAGAAGTCTTGATTGGAATGAAAAGTTATTATAAGTGATTCAAAATAAGATGCAATATTTCAAACATATGTAAAATTCTGCTAAAGCAATGATTAGAAGAATATTTATCAGACAAATGCTTATATTAGAGAAGATGAATAGTATGAAATCAATAATCTATGTTTCTACTTCAATACTTGAAAAGACTAAAATGTATCCAGAGAAAGTAAGAGAAATGAAATAATAAAGAGCAGAATCAATAAAACTGAAAACAGGAAATAAAAAAGTAATGAAATGAAAAGCTTGTCCTTCAAAAAACTTAGAAGGATTGACAAATCTCTAAATAGCCATTGGCAGATGAATTAGATAAAGAAGATGTATTATATTTATGCAATTAAATATTAGTCAGTCATAAAAAAGAGTGAAATAATGCCATTTGTAGCAGCAGGGATGGGCCTAGAGATTATCATATAAAATGAAGTTTGTCAGACAGAGAAAGACTTACCAGCAACAATTTGAATGGAAATTTAAAGTCACACAAATTATTTTAACATCAAAACCATCAAATTGTAGAGATAAATTTAAAAATAGGACTATAGCTATTTTTCAAAACACATTGAACTGTAGAGTTAAAATGAGGCATCTCATTTATATATGTAAATAGTTTACACCTCAATAAGGTAATAACAAAAAATACAGATTAGACAGTCATCTGCTGAACAGTCTTCAAGAAAATTCATTAAACAAAGCAAGAGGTAATCCTTGTTGGAATTCCAGATTACTAGTTTTCTCTTGACCAATAATTGTTGTACATTTAGGTAAGACCCCTTACTGTTTATCAAAACTTTTTGCATAACTGTTTAACAGTTGTTATGCAACTGTCAGAAATAATAATAGTCAGACACAAATCTACAATATATACAGCCCAGTCTACATCAGATATTCTGCCTACATTTCTGTTAAAAAAAGGTAACGACATGTCCAAACTCTCATCAAAGATCAGTTTTATTGCCTCTTGTCTTTCAAGGACACATTCATTTCTATTACCTTCTTATCCCTGAGTCATCAGTTTTCCTCAACAGACTATTACCAACAGCATATAAATATGTCATAAGACCTTCCATTTTAAAAATATATAAATAACAGCAACAACAATCTCCTTTAGCTCCTCAAGACCTCTTCAGTTACTATCTCACAACTTTTTCCTCTTCAGAGCAAAATTTCTTGATTAACCTTGATTATTATATATTTATTGATTGTAAATATAAATAATCTATATTTATTGATTATAGCATTTCTTGATTATTCTATATTTATTGTCTCCACATCTAAATCATCCACTCATTCAAAAACACACAAATATAGCTTTTTCTCCTGTTATTGTTCAGTAGGCCAAGTAAAGACATGATTTAATGACTAGAAGTGTTCACTAAACCCATTAAGCTACTCACCAAGCTATTACAAAAACAATATTTATTAACCCTTTTCTATGTGACAATTATAGAATATTTTATGTACATTATCACATTTAAAATCCTAATAATATTCTTAGGAGGTGGTGTGCTATTGTTCAGTCGTCAAGTCGTGTCCAACTCTTTTTGACCCTATGGACTGCAACATGCAAGGCATCCCTGTCCTTCACTATCTCCCTGTCCTTCACTATCACAAACTCAAACTATCTTCACTAGTTTGAGTTTGCTCAAACTCATGCTCATTGAGTCGGTGATGCCATCCAACCATCTCATCCACTATCACCCTCTTATGCTCCTGCCCTCAATCTTTCCCAGCATCAGGGTCTTTTCCAGTGAGTTGGCTCTTTGCATCAGGTGGCCAAAATACTGGAGATTCAGCTTTAGCATCAGTCCTTTCAATGAATATTCAGGACTGATTTCCTTTATAATTGATTGGTTTGATCTCCTTGCTGTCCAAGGGACTCTCAAGAGTCTTCCCAAGTGCCACAATTCAACAGCATCAGTTCTTAAGAGCTCATCATTCTTTATGGTCCAACTCTCATATCCATACATGACTACTGGAAAAGCCATAGTTTTGACTATATGGACCTTTGTCAAAAAAGTGATGTCTCTGCTCTTTAAAGCTGAAGAGCTGACTCATTGGAAAAGACTCTGATGCTGGAGGGATTTGGGGCAGAAGGAGAAGGGGACGTCAGAGGATGAGATGGCTAGATGGCATCACTGACTCGATGGCCGTGAGTCTGAGTGAACTCCGGGAGTTGGTGATGGACAGGGAGGCCTGGCGTGCTGCAATTCATGGGGTTACAAAGAGTAGGACACGAATGAGCGACTGAACTGAACTGAACTGATAGAGAAAAGTAAGAGCTACTTAGAAATGTTTTTTCCATTTGTCTGTCTCACAAAATCATAATGATGAAAAGTAACAATGGTGAAAATAATATAGAGGTTCACAGTGATAAAAATGATTTTACTTTAATCCATGAGAAAACATTTATGGAAAATAAGAAAAGTAGAAAATTTACTTTTTCCCAAGTTTATGAAATTCTATGAGTTCTTCAAGCCAGGAACAATTTTATTTTATTTTTCTAACTAGGCTTGCATTTGCATTCCTGAAACTTTCAAGTCATCGCAAACTACCAGGCTATACTTACTGGTTTAGAGTAATTTGAGAATAAATTTATTATTAGCAGATTTTTAAGAGATTTTGTTTCCAATACATTAGCACTGATCATAAATCTATTATCTTGAAATCTATTCCTATATTAAGCTGTAGAGTTAGGACAATGTGTTTTCTTAAAATTTTTAGAGCTCTCACATTGCATAGTATAAATCATCACTTAATAAAGTCTTTACTGTGTTGCTATTGTTTTTTGTATATATTTGCTTTGCATATTTTGTTTTCTATTAAATTGTACATTTCCAATAATGAGTACACAATTTTTGCTAACTTCTTTTCCATATATACCATGCCCCCCATCTACTGTCATGGCCAAAGTCTATGTAACTCAATACTGACAGAATATTAGGCACTCAACAAGTATTTTTCTATATTATTGCTTGGGGCTTTTTATACAAAAATATATAATGTCGTTAAAATGGCCCAGAAGGGACAAACAAAAGCAGAAAACCATCTTGAGGTCAAAGTTCTGAGTGAAAGAAGAGGGCATTTTTTTCTGGAACCTGATAAAAAGAGTAAGGAAGATAATGGTGATGGTTGCTGTCTCTGGGCCAAGCTGCGGCAGCCAGCTCTATTGGAAAGCCTGAATCAGCAGCCTCACTGACCTAAATTAAACATTTTGCTAATATATAATTCTCTTCATTTTTTCTAATTTTACTTGGGTATTAAGTAAATCAGATGTGGGCAAAACTTTTGACAAATTAGTGAGTAGCTTTCAAATAACAAGAAAAATGATCATTTGCAATATTCATTGAATCTTGTTAACATGAATTACAAGGAAGACCTGAAGCATGGTTTATTAAAAATCAAATTTTTAGCAATTGTAGCAAGAGTTTGGCTACTGATACATTGTTGGAAAAGTAAGACAAAAAGAATACTTTTGACTTTGCAAGTTAACTTGGTTAATCACATGTGTAAGGGAGAAGACTATAGATCCAAATATTTTCTTACATTTAACAAAACATTTTCAAAATGATTGTGCTAATACCTTGAAGCATTTTTTTGGTATGCTTGTAATTTGAAAAATATCTATCATTTCAAAAATTGGTGTATGTACCAAAGTGAAGGTGTTAGTTGCTCAGTCATGTACAACTCTGTGCAAACCCATGGATTGTAGCCCCTCCCTAGGATCCTCTGTCCCTGGGATTCTCCAGGCAAAAATACTGGAATGGGTTGCCATTCCCTTCTCCAGGGGATCTTCCCAAACCAGGGATTGAACCTGGGTCTTCTGAATTGCAAGCAGATTATTTACCAACTGAGTCACAGAACCTTTGCACCAAAATTATGATTATTATTGTGGCTCTGAAAATTTGAGATATTATTAAGCAAAGTCATATATTTCTTTCAGGTACATGACCATTACAGATTATTGTACTGTTTATTGTGCTCAATTGGATTTGCAACTTCCCAGTCTAGTAAGCAACTAATTCTCCCATTACTGTTCACAGTGAGTTGAAGCTGCAGCTCTTGCCTATTCAGCAATCTCTTCTAATTTGTAAGCAGGTGTATAAATCTTTCCTGCTTCGAGGGACATAAAGACTCCTATGATGAAGTGGCCAGCATGGTGGCTTAACATGCTGAAGGCTAGCTTTTTCCCTTTATGCATCCTAGGGACTACTAGTAGTCTACATAGTAGATCAGATTTTTAATTCCATCCAGGGTAATTAGCACACTTTAGGATCTCAATACAAAATTCAGATGATCAGCATTAGCAAAGATGATTTGTGAATGTTTTCTGAGTGGTAGAAAAGAAAAAGAAATGAACAGCTGCAGCAGGTCTTTGGGAGTTTAATGAGAGTGATCCATTAAATACAACTCCACCTTGGTGAGAGTTGTACATATCCACACTCTAAAATTCGAGATAATGTCTTTATTTTCTGTTTTTCAAATGCATTCTATTTTTTTTAAATTTTATCTGTACTTTATTTTACTTCACATTACCATATTGGTTTTGCAATACATTGACATGAATCCACCACGGGTGTATATGAGCTCCCAATCCTGAATAGAATAAAGAGCTGGAGTGTCCTTAACCTTCCCAAGACAGAAAATTTTCACTGAGAAAGTTGCATTCCCTAACCTATGGGCTTCCCTGGTAGCTCAGATGTCAAAGAATCTGCCTGAATGCATGATACCTGGATTCAATCCCTGGGTTGGGAAGATCCCTTGGAGAAGGAAATGGCTATCCGCTCTAGTATTTTTGCCTTCTGTTTTAGGGAGAGCAAACTTCCTGGTAGTCACTTAGCTTACAATATGATGAAAACTCAGGATTGAAAGCTGCCCTGAAATAAGTTTAGTGATGTAACTAAAATGGCTGGATATTTTACATATTTGTTACCAACTTTTTATGAGAGCTGCATTTGTCTAGATTTTGCAGAATTTGTCAAGGTTTTGAAACCTTGGCAACCATGGTAAAAATAATTTGGAATCATTTAGGGAGACTCGAGAACTATGATCAGTATTCAATATTCTATGCTTTAGGCTTCATGCTATTTCATTAATTTTTCACCAAAATATTGAGACCAATAAATCAATTGTATATGTCATATTTTTTGAAAAATATGCTTCAATTTTTAGACCAGTTTTAGGTTCACAGAAAATTGGAGTAGAAGGTATAGTGATTTCCCATATATCTCCTACCCCCATATTTGCATAGCCACTCACACTATCAAAATCCCACACCACAGTTTGCTATAATACATGGACCTACACTGACACATATTATCCCTCTAAGTCTATAGCTTACTTTGGGATTCACTCCTGGTGTTGTATATTTTATGGGTTTTGCCTAAGGTTTAATGACATGTACCACTCCATGAAATTCTCCATGCAAGAATACTAGAGTGGGTAGCCATTTTTTCTCCAGTGCATCTTCTCGACCTAAGGGTCAAGCCTGGGTCTCCTGTATTGCTGGCAGATTCTTTAACATCTAAGCCACCAGAGAAGCCCCACCCACTGCTATGGTACCATCCAAAGTAGTTTTGCTTCCCTTAAAAATTCCTCTGTGCTCCTCTTTTTCATAATTCCCCATCCCAGCCTCTGAAAACCACTGATCTTTTTACTGTCTCCATCATTTTGCCTTTTCTAGAATGTTATATAGCTGTAATCACACAGCATGTACCCTTTTCAGATTTACTTATTTCATTCAGTAACACGCATTTAAATTTCCCCTATGTCTTCATGGTTTGTTGGCTCATTTCTTTTTAGCATTGACTATTTCTCCATTGGATGTACCACAATTTCTTTAATCAATTACCTAATAAAATATTCCTGGGTTTCTTCCAAGTTTAGGCAATTATGAATAAAGTTGCAATAAGCATTCATGTGCAGGTTTTCATGTGCACAAAATTTTTCAACTCCTTTGGGTAAATATCAAGAAGTACAAAATGCTAGATTGTATAGCAACATTTAGCCTCGTAAGAAACTGCTAATATGTCTTCCAAAGTGACAGTTTTCATTCCCCAAAGCAATGAATGAATGTTCCGCATACTTGCTAACATTTGGGATTCTTAGTGTTTTGGATTTTGGTCATATGCAATACTTTTGAAAGTGAGTTCCTTTGATCAGTTCATTTCAGAATATTTTTGTATTAATTCTATTATATATAACAATATGGAGCTAACATGTTAGGATATAGCATAGTATAAATACTATAGTTATTGTTAAGTCACTAAGTCTTCTCCAACTGTTTTGCATTCTGATGGACTGTAGCCTGCCATACTCCTCTGTCCTTAAGATTTTCCAGGGAAGAATAATGGAGTGGTTTGCCATTTCCTTCTCCAGGGGATCTTCCTGATCCAGGGATCAAAACTGCGTCTCCTGCTTTGCAGGCAGATTCTTACCACTGAGCCACCTGAGAAGAATATTCAAACTACTCTACATTAAAAATATTCAAAAGAGTACAGCTGTGTTCTTTTCATATGCTAGCAAGGTTATGCTTAAAATCCTTTATACTAGGATTCAACATTACATGAACTGAGAACTTCCAGATATAGAAATTCGGTTTTGAAGAAGTAGAGGAGCAAGACTAGTGCTCCAAATTTGCTGGATCATGAAGAAAGCAAGGGATTTGAAAAAAAAAAAAAAAAAAAAAACACATCTGCTTAACTGACTACACTAAAGCCTTTGACTGTGTGGATCACAACAAACTGTGGAAAATTCTTAAAGTGATGGGAGTACCAGACCACCTTACCTGTCTCCTGAAAAAACCTACATGCAGGTCAAGAAGCAATAGAACTGGACATAGAACAACAGACTGGCTCCAAATTGGGAAAGGAGTGCATGAAGGCTGTGTATTGTCACCCTGCTTGTTTAACTTATATGCCGAGTACATCACGTGAAATGCTGCGGTTGATGAATCACAGGCTGGAATCAAGATTGCTGTGAGAAATAAAAACAACCTCAGATATGCAGATGATACCACTTTAATGGCAGAAAGTGAAAAGGAATTAAAGAACCTCTTGATGAGGGTGAAAGAGAAGAGTGAAAAAGTTGGATGGAAATTTAACATTTAAAATAAAAAAGAATATCATGGCCTCCAGTCCCATCACTTCATGGCAAATAGAAGGAGAAAAAGTGGAAACAGTGACAGATTTTATTTTCTTGGCCTCCAAAATCACTAAGGATGGTGACTGCAGCCATGAAATTCAGAGAAATTTGCTTTTTGGAAGAAAAGCTTTGGAAAACAGCATACTACCAGAGACATCACTTTCTGTGAAAGGTCTGTATAGTCAAAGCTATAATTTTTCCAGTAATCATGTACAGATGTGAGTGTTGGATCACAGAGAAAGGTATGAATTGGATGCTGAAGAATTGATGCTTTTGAATTGTGGTGCTGGAGAAGACTCTTAAGAGTCCCTTGGACAGCAAGGAGTTAAAACCAGTTAATTCTAAAGGAAATCAACCCTGAATATTCTTCTGTGAAAGGTCTGTATAGTCAAAGCTATAATTTTTCCAGTAATCATGTACAGATGTGAGTGTTGGATCACAGAGAAAGATATGAATTGGATGCTGAAGAATTGATGCTTTTGAATTGTGGTGCTGGAGAAGACTCTTAAAAGTCCCTTGGACAGCAAGGAGTTAAAACCAGTTAATTCTAAAGGAAATCAACCCTGAATATTCACTGGAAGGATTGTTGTTGAATCTGAAGCTCCAATACTTGGGCTACTTGATGCAGAAATCCAACTCTGAAACAGACCCTGATGCTAGGAAAGATTGAAGTCAAAAGAAGAAGGAGGTGGCAGAGGATGAGATGGTTAGATAGCAGCAATGAACATAAGTTTGAGCAAACTCTGGGAGATAGTGGAGGACAGAGGAGACTGGCATGCTGCAGTCAGTCCATTTTATTGCAAAGACTAGGACATAATTTAGTGACTGAACAACATTTAATATAAATATGTGTGTGTGTATATCTATAGGTACATTTGCATGTGGGCATGCTACCTTTAAATTATAACATTCTTACTTGAATATTTAGCCACAAAAAAAGATAGAAATTTATACTCTTATTCCTATAGATCACAAGTGTCAGATTAAATACACATTTAAGACAAAGAAATGCGTAAACTGTCTGGTATAGGACTGTATATGTTTATATTTAGTAACAGGGAAGCAGCTGAGGAAGCAATCTCTGAACTAGTGTCTGATATTAAGTTTTATATCATACTCTTTACTTACTGGTGCTTTAGCATAGCTTATTCTTTTTCAAGAAAATACTTGATAGATGCTGCAAATTATCAGTTTGAATGGAGAGAAGCAGAGCAAATCCTCATATGTTTTTGGTTATTACTATCTATTTCTCATTAACCTCTTGACCAACTAGTGGGAGCTACTGATCTGTGTAGTAAAGATGAGAAAAATGTCAGTCAGTCTATCAAATTAAAAATATACATCAAAAACTAACTTATAATTAAAGTCAGAGCATGTCATATATTTAATTTAAAAGGAAAAAAAAAAAAAAAACTCCTGGTAATGGTTAACTTCCTCATTTTCCTCTTTTATGGAGAGAAGTTGAAAATTACGTTAGGTTTAAGGCAAGATAATTACTTGTCTGGGTCATTCCTTTAACTATAATTCTAAATGAAAATCAAGCCTCTATTATGAGGACATATAAAGAATTCATTGAATAATAAATGCAATAATATCAAGGATTATGTTATTTCTTTATCTTCAATTACACTGACTGTTTCCATTGAAGTATTCAACCAGGGATGGTATATTTCTGTGTACATGTGTTTATGCATACTGCATTTAGCAAGAAGAGTCCAGGGTACACAATCTCTTTTGCCAAGGTTCCAGAAGTAACCAAAGACACTGATGCAATTGCTTTGAAAATTGAATATTGTACAGAAAAGTCAAATGAATTTTCCCAATAATTATGAATGATATGGTCTAATAATGCATCTGTAACTTGTGTTGTCCTAAGCATGAAAAAGAACTACAAAAATAAAGCTTAGACTCAGATGAACTGTCAATTTGTTAAAAAATTTTATTCTTTAAAATATTTGGGGCTAACAATGAGATTACTTTGCGAATTTAAGGATAGTTTCCAATATAATACGGGTGTGTTACATATAAACTACAATCCTTTCTAGATATTAAACATAGATATACACATGCACCCCTATATTTATATACCTATATTTATATTATATTTTTTATAATATATATTTATATTATATTACATTTATATTATATATTTATATACCTTACATTATTGATCAACATATAATTTACATATGACAATACTGTTGATCTTTTGGTTATGTTGTGATTGATCATCAGTATACATTTTCTTTGCCTTTCAAAGTGCTTATTCCTCAGGAGTAATATAGGTCTGATGAAGAAAATTCAGTTCAGTTCAGTCGCTCAGTCGTATCCGACTCTTTGCGACCCCATGAATCGCAGCACGCCAGGCCTCCCTGTTTAGGAGTAAGCGTCTTCTAATTTCATGGCTGCAGTCACCATCTGCAGTGATTTTGGAGCCCCAAAAAATAAAGTCTGACACTGTTTCCACTGTTTCCCCATCTATTTCCCATGAAGTGATGGGACCGGATGCCATGATCTTCGTTTTCTGAATGTTGAGCTTTAAGCCAACTTTTTCACTCTCCTCTTTCACTTTCATCAAGAGGCTTTTTAGCTCCTCTTCACTTTCTGCCATAAGGGTGGTGTCATCTGCATATCTGAGGTGATTGATATTTCTCCCGACAATCTTGATTCCAGCTTGTGTTTCTTCCAGTCCAGTGTTTCTCATGATGTACTCTGCATATAAGTTAAATAAGCAGGGTGACAATATACAGCCTTGACGTACTCCTTTTACTATAGGTCTGATGAAGAAAATCAGGTAGCACTAATAAGCAAAATAAAGATAATAAATATAAATAAGATTTCAAAGTTATCCACTACTAAAATGTTGATGAATTTACAGAAGTAAGAAACAGTTGTTTGGAGTTAAAGAAATCTGGTTTTAAAACCTGATCACCAGCCTATAAGCTCTATTAATTTTGATTAATTTACCTTACCAAAAAAGTTCACATTTATCATGTGCACAACGGAAATTATAAGCAACACATTTTTGTGAGGACAAAAATAAGAAAATGCAGCTGCAGCATTCAATTCAGTTCAGTTGCTCAGTCATGTCCAACTGTTTGCAATCCCATGGACTGCAGCCTGCCAGGCTTCCCTGTCCATCAGTAACTCCTGGAGCTTACTCAAACTCATGTCTGTCGAGTTGGTGATGCCATCCAATCATCTCATCCTCTGTCGTCCCCTCCTCCTCCCACCTTCAATCTTTTCCTGCATCAGGGTCTTTTCAAATGAGTCAGTTCTTTGCATCAGGTGGCCAAAGTATTGGAGCTTCAACTTCATGGCATCAGTCCTTCCAATAAATATTCAAGACTAATTTCCTTTAGGATAGACAAATTGGATCTCCTTGCAGTCCAAGGGACTCTCAAGAATCTTCTCCAGCACCACAAAGCAAAAGCATATAGAGATACATATATATTTTCAAATTAGTGTTCTCATATTCTTGGGATAATTATCAGGGATGCAATTGCTGTATAATATGGTAGCTCCATTTTTAATATTTTTGAGAATCTCCATAGTGTTTTCATAGTAACTTCACCAATTTACATTCACATAACAGTTTATGAGAGTTCCTTTTTCTCTATATACTCATTAACATTTGTTATTTGTTACCTTTGTGATAATAGCCATTTTGATAGGTGTGAGTTGGTAGCTTAATGTGGTTTTGATTTTCATTTCTCTGATGATTAATGATGTTGAGCATGTTCTCATATGTCTATTGTCATCTGTACGTCATCTTTGAAAAAATGCATACAGGTACTTAGCCCATTTTTAATTGAGTTTTTTTGATGTCATATGCATCATTTTATATTTTATATATCAAAGTGTCTATCAATTGCAAATGTATTCACTCATTCAGTAGACATCCTTTTCATTTTGTTCATAATTTCCTTTTCTGTGAAAAAGCTTTTTAATTTGATATAGCATCATTTATTTATTTTCAATTTTGTTTCCCTTGCCTGAGGACACATATCCAAAAAATGGCTATTGAAATCAATATCAAAGAACAATCTGCTTATGTTTGTTCTAGAAGTTTTATGGTTTCAGGTCTTGTATTCAAGTCCTTAATTCGTTTTGAGGTTATTTTTGTTTGTTGTATGAGAATTTTTTTTTTTCTCTTGCATTTACCTGTCCAGTTTTCCAACACCTTTTATTGAGAGTCTATTTTTTCATCATTGTATTTTCTTGCTTCCTTTGCAATAGGTTAATTGTGCTTATAAATGTTGCTTTATTTCTGGACTCTATTCTATTCCATCAATTTGTGTGTCTGCTTTTTGCCAGTGCCATACTGCTTTGATGACTGTAGGTTTAGTTTGACATACTGGTGCATAATACCTTCAAATTTGCTCTTCTTTCTCAAGATATTTAGTAATTAAGGGTCTTTTGTGTTTACCTACAAAGATAAAATTTATTTTCTAGTTAAAGAGGAGGAATCAATATATTTTTTTAATTTTCTGTTCCATTTTTTCTCACACTTTGTTCTCTGTGATTTGTTATATATTTTTTTCTGTTTCTTGTGGCTTGTTATTATTTCAATACTCTGAACATTGGTGATGTTCTCTAAATGTTAAAGTGTCAGTAATTTCATGTATCTTAATGGAAATATTAGTATGCATCACTTGATCAGAAACAGAGGACTGGATATATCATAAATATACTCACATTTTTCTCTGAATAGATTTGGTTTGTGGCCTGAGTTTTAATAAGAAGCCCATATTTGATATTGTTTTGTCAAATCCATAGTGAAAGCTCCACATATTTGGCCAAGCTATTGGCTGACTACTGTCTGGTGTATCGTCATGCATTGTTCTTTGAGCACATCAGAATTCACCAAAGATACATGAAGTTTGACATTCTAGCTAGAAGATTAACTCAGACTTTATATAGGTTATATATTAATAAAAACAATATATATGTGTAGAAGTAAAACGAAGTAGTAATTTCATTGCTACTGGTTTTTCAAATGTTTAAAAGTTACAAATGTGGTAAAGAGACAGAAGAATTAAATCAATTATTTGAAACAAAAGTAGCAGATTTATAGGCAATTAGACATTCAATTGAATTATTGTACATCATCATTGCTGTTTAATTAACCTTTATTTTTTATACAATCCATTTTATTGGTATATTCATGAGATGTTTTGTGTATCATCACTTCTTTAAACATTTTCTATCTTTGCTCTAGATCATATTCCTTCCTATCTTCTTACAAACCTTATACTGAAATATTGAATCCTGATCTTCACTTTTTCCAAGGTCTACTATCATTCCTAAAATAATTCAGATATGTATTAATATTTACTACCTAAAAAAAGGTGAAACAGACATATTTAAAAGTTTCACAATGCTCCTTTTTACAGGTATTGTCTTCATTACTGTTTTGTCTTTGAGGATATTAAGATTCAGAGATAGTAAGGGCCTCATCACAGGTCACAAGGAGAAGCACCAGTGACACTGAAACTCTGGGCTTTAGGGTTACAAAGTCAGTTTTCCTTCCAGTACTTCATATGACATATTGTCTCTATCAAATGTAGTATTGTACTACTGGTTTTATTGAACACAGTGTATGAAGATACCAAGGAGCTAATTTGTCTAAGAAAGCTCTGAAATTTGCAAGATGCTTTAATATTTTATTAAAGGAATCATACCAGCATGGTACTACCTGGTTCAGTGAGTCATATTTTTCTGTAATTCAAATACACTTCTTAACTAATTCTCCTTGTGAAAAGGAGTTGAAGAATTACACCAGCTGCAATATATTGTGCCCAATTTCTGTGAATTAGCATGAAGACTAAAATTCCTAGAAAATTGATGGTTGGTGGAATTTACATAATTTTGGTCATATTAAGAACTTCCAGTTATTTAAATATAATTTGTCCCTTTCTGCTGTAATATCATGCCTTTTTTGTGAAATAAAGCTAACAGCTGAGGCTGAATTCATTTAAATTCTATTATACAGTCAGTGAGCAATTGATAAGTATCTCTTCCATAAAAATGATCCTTTGAGGATGAATTATCTATGCTAATGTGACTTATTAATGTAGTCATCTTTTATAGACCACTAGAAATTCCCTCACATATATATTTTTTTCATAGTAAATTAACTATATGTTACTAAGTCATCTAGATACATGCATTGCTTTTTTGGTTCTAGTACACATAAAATATAGAGGAGTATTTCCAATTATGTGTTCCTTACTTTCTGAATTCTCATCAAAATTTATAACCTGTGATTGTCATCAATATTAAGAAACTATAAATTATCTAGATATGTCTTAATCTTTCTGCTTTTCTTCCTTAACCTATGTTGGAAAAATTGTTTCCTCCATCCAAAGAGAATTTTCTACCTGTATTCTGTAACTGATCTTTCCTCCAACTTTTTATTTTGGATGCATCAATTACTCCCTCTGATAGCTACAAATCTACCTGTGTGTTCCTGTTTTCCCTTCAACATATACACAAGGTTCTTCATTTAAAATAGCAAATGCTTCTAAATCTCTATACTAACCTTGTATGTCTCTCTAGAAACTTATCTATATTTCTGCTTTTTTGGTGACAGCTTCTATGTTCTTTTAATATACTGCCCTAACTTTGTTTTTGCCTAATAGTCTAACTTCTTAACATGCCATATACAATTTAGCATGGAACAGATAAACAAGTATCTAGATGTAGGATGATGATGGCTTTGAGTAGGTCATCGGTAATAGAGAAAGAAAGAAGTGGTCAGATTTGGCAAATATTTTAGAAATAGAATCAAGAGAACTTGGTCATGAATTTTTTGAGGGATAAGGCTGCTAATGGTTTGCCTTTGAAACAAACACAGAGATCATTCTGTCATTTTTGAGATTGCATCCAAGTACTGCATTTCAGACTCTTCTGTTGACTATGATGGCTACGCAATTTCTTCTGAGGGATTCCTGCCCGCAGTAGTAGATATAATGGTCATCTGAGTTAAATTCACCCATTCCAGTCCATTTTAGTTCGCTGATTCCTAGATTGTCAACGTTCACCCTTGCCATCTCGTTTGACCACTTCCAATTTGCCTTGATTCATGGACCTGACATTCCTTCCTATGCAATATTGCTCTTTACAGCATTGGATCTTGCTTCTATCACCAGTCTCCATTCCAGTCCATTTTAGTTCGCTGATTCCTAGATTGTCAACGTTCACCCTTGCCATCTCGTTTGACCACTTCCAATTTGCCTTGATTCATGGACCTGACATTCCTTCCTATGCAATATTGCTCTTTACAGCATTGGATCTTGCTTCTATCACCAGTCACATGCACAACTGGGTATTGATTTTGCTTTGGCTCTATCCCTTCATTCTTTCTGGAGTTACTTCCCCACTGATCTCCAGTAGCATACTGGGCACCTAATGACCTGGGGAGTTCCTCTTTTGGTATTCTATCATTTTGCCTTTTCATACTGTTCAT
>SJYT01064228.1:398883-424538 GCA_006410635.1 Cephalophus harveyi | reverse complement strand
CTCAGCCTTCTTCACAGTCCAACTCTCACATCCATACATGACCACAGGAAAAACCATAGCCTTGACTAGACGGACCTTAGTTGGCAAAATAATGTCTCTGCTTTTGAAATGCTATCTAGGTTGGACATAACTTTTGAGGCACAAAACAGCATAATAGGAGAATTAAAAAAAAAAAAAGATCCAGTGGTCAGGGCAATTGAGAAGGATGGGATGTGGTACAGATTAGGGGCAACAGTTCAGACCTCAGTCTGCCAACAGAAGCTCTGTGCAAGATATCTCTTTTACACAATTATATGTAACTTTTAATTTCCTCTAAAGTGTTTGAGATACATGACTTTTGGAATCAAGTCAGTCACTGAGCTTTTGTCCAAAGTCATTCAAATAACATTAGAACAGCTGTTTTTTCATTTGTCTTATAAGTATGTATTTGTAATTGCTAAAACAGGACATCTTATGGTATTGCTTTTTAAAATTGCTTTCTCTGTTATTAAGACAACCAACACTTGAAGGTTATGCCATCAGAAATAATTACTAAATCTCTGTTTTTGTCCTTATCTTACTATTTATCTTGTTTGTCAACCTTATTCAGGGAAAATATTTCAGCTAGCACCAACTGGGGTAATTTTAGGCTAATATGTCTTCCCCAAACAATATTTTGTGTTTTGTATTCAAAATAATGCCTGATAATCGGAGAGAAACCCAAAAACTCAAGAGTAATTCCCTCTTTTCTGAGGAATGACTGGGAGATAAAAGTGTATCTTATGTTTGGACAGATAAGGTTATGAAGACAGCAGGACATCAGTTGTGAAGAGCATGGTGCTATGAATGGGTAAAGAAGATGGACCACTTCCTTCCACGGATATTTCTATTAAGAAGCTGACCAAAGCAGCGCCTGTCAAGCCTCGATGCAGAGGATGCTAGGAGTACGAGTGCAAGGTGTCTGAGTTGTAAATGTTACAAAGAAATGGCCCATGGATGCATTCCATTTTTAGCCTCTCAGCTGGCTGGAGCAGTGTACCAGAGTCAGCCTCCAGTGTAGTGGATTCCATCATGAGCACTACACAGGCCACGTTTAAGTACCACAGGGTCAAGACATGCTTTTCCAAAGCAAAGGCAGAGTGTCCCAGCTATCCTAGGTTTGCGAGCAAGGTCAATGGGAGCCAGGCGAAAACAACATCAGCCAGGGTGGGCTCTGGGTCCCTGTGGACGCAGGGAGGAACATCACTGCCAAGAAAGAAGAGCTAGAGTTACAATCTGCTGGAGCCACAGTAGTGACCAAGAAGAATTACACCCCTGAGGACAAGAAAAACGCGTGACTTAGGAACAAAAAGACAAATCACGAAGCAGGAGAAATGGGAGAAAAATCTAGATGGAATAATTTAAAAGTGGACTGTATCTCGAAAACCTATTCATACAATGCTTAAAATATTCCATCAGTAACAGAGCAAATTCTAAAGGAAGTTGGCTAAGTCAGACATTGCCTCTTTCCTTCCTGTCTGCTCTTAATTAGCCCTTGAATAGTTGGCTGACTCTTATGCCCACTCGATGCATAATGAGTAGATCTCAATGTCATGTCCTGACATCTGACTCTGGCCATCCATCTGTTGCTCCTTCTATCCCGTACCAAAGTCCTGCCACCTCTCCCTGATTTCCTGGTTCTCCAACCACTGTTAGGCATGATTTAACCCTAAAGGCAAACAGAACAGTACTTGTACTTTGTTCAGAATCCCAGACATGAAGCCATGCTACCTCTGGCACAGGAGATGCAGCTAACCTTGTTTCAGACCCATGGACAAACTTGACAGGCACATCACCAAGCTACTAGGACTTTTGCTTCAACTAACTTCCAAGGTTTGAATAGGTCTTCAGCTCGAAGAATTCTAGATAATTATTTTTATATAAAATTATCTCCTCAACTTCAGTGTAAGCTCCCTGACAGAAGAGTCCATTCTCTATGCATCTCTGAACTCTCTTTCCACAACTAATTCCCTCCATAATGAACCAGTGTTCAGTGTTCAATCCATATCCACTGAGAGTAATTCTGAGTCAATTTATTACACTATTAAAACTAATTTTTTTGCCATGTGAAGTACCTTTTACATAAAATATAGATCTAAAATAGAACAGAAATTAGGATTAAGTCTGAACCATGGTTTTTGCCCTGCCCAGTGGCTTATTCATAAAATCATATAACATTTTATTTTGGTTTCAAGAAGAAAATTGCTACAAAGATGAAATTATTTAAATAACAAAGAAAGTAATAAAAACTTGAATAACAAACAAAAAAATTCCACTTGAGTTGATAACCTAATGATTTGTAGAAATAAATGACAGAACAAAATTTAATGAACTTATCCTTGAGATTATTTTGATAAGAGCTAACCCAGTAACATGGTGAAAACACATTATTCGAGTTACAACAATGATCTAAAACTTATTTAATATTTTCATTTATTTCAGATGAAAATTTTCTAGCCCATTTTTAAACTTCTTCCTTGCCATAGGAAAAGAAGGTGGGGTGGAAAACGCCTTGAATAAATCCCTCCATATACTACCAACCCAAATGACAGCAGTAATGTTCTGAGAGAGAAAGAAAGAGAAACTTTACTCTTTATCCTTCCCTTTACCATCATATTTCATTTCATTTTATCCTTCTCTTTAACATCATCTTCCATTTCGTTAACTGAGCCTGACGACATGGATAGCATCAATTCACAGATGACCTCTTACCCAAAAGTTGGTAGATGGGCCAATCTTTGGTAACTCTACCCAGTTTCTGAAGCAATATTTAAAAGATTATCCAATTCCCAAGTCCAGCCCACAGACACCCAGGTAAATCCACAGTACAACTCAAACAGTAAAACTTCACGGTATAAAAATAATAATGCTACCACAAAAGTAAGAATATATCAGTTAATTATGAGAACATCTCTCTAAGTTCTCCAGACTCCTGTTTTAGACCAACTGCTTATACATATAGATGTTCATAACCTAGGAAGATGATGTTAGTAAAGGATAGGACTGCTACCAAAAAGGCCTAAAATATTACAAACTTGCCTGAAAATCAAGATGTTTTTATTTTTAAAAAATACTATGGGGAGGGTGGTGGGAGGGATGTTCAAGTGGGAGGGAACATGGGTAAACGTATGTCTGATTCATGTTGATGCTTGGAAAAAACTAACACAGTACTGTAAAGCAATTATCCTTCATTTAAAATTAAATATTTTAAAATTACTAAAAGATATTTAAAAATAAAAATTCTCCTTTGTTTTTATTATAAACCTAAAGGCAGAAGCTTCAGAATTTTTTTTTTAAGTAGGAGTAACAAACCACCTTACTAACCTGATTTGCATGCTTAGTCACCCACTCATGTCTACTCTTCATGACCCCATAGACGATAGCCTGTCAGGTCCTCTGTCCATGGGATTTTCCAGGCAAGAAGACTGGAGTGGGTAGCCATTCCCTTCTGTAGGGGATCTTTTCGACCTGGGGATCAAATCTGGTTCTCCTGCAATGCAGGTGGATTCTTTACCATTTCAGCCACCAGGGAAACCCAACCTAATTTGGGACGGTTTATAAAATATATTAAAATGTGTAGGACTCTCTTTAAGAAAATTAAAAACTATAATACTCTTTTTTAAAAAACTCCTTAGAAAAAATACTGTATTTGTGAGGATCCAAGGTCCTGAAGGAGGTTCTTAAAGATGTTACAGAACTTGAGGGACTTTCTGCTCCTGGAAAGCAATCTACCCAATGTATTAATAGTACTGAATGCTAGGGGTGATCTGACTAACTGTTCCAGATGATTTC
Source organism: Cephalophus harveyi (assembly GCA_006410635.1). Lineage (NCBI taxonomy): Eukaryota > Metazoa > Chordata > Mammalia > Artiodactyla > Bovidae > Cephalophus > Cephalophus harveyi. Next base: position 420,728 of record SJYT01064228.1, on the reverse strand, counting down.
TTGAGCTTCAGTTACCTGCCATCTAGAGGCCTACACTTGAGCCTTATGGTGCATCAGGAGGAACTGGGTTAGTGAACAGAGAAGAGGTGGGGGGAAGGGTCTGCAGGTAACAGGTAAAGGAGAGCAAATGGAAATGAGTAGGTTTTGAGAGTCTAAGGTAGATATATTTATGTAACACTGCAAAATAGGCATTACAATTTCTTTCTTATAGAGATAAGAATATTGAGTATTAGAGAAGTTAAGAAAGTTGCCCAAGGTAAGGCTGATGGTGAGTGATAGAGTTGGGATATAAATTCTGGTCTGTGTGACTCAAGTCATGTTTCCAAGTCTCCCAGAGAATCAGGAGCAGCATCACTATTCTAAGCCCATTCTCCGAGGCCTTGTTCTAGTAGCACAACCCCAAGAACAAAAGAGCTTTACTACACCTCTTTTTCAGAGTATGATAAAAATAGTAAACACTACAGACTCAACAGAAAATTATTTGCTTACATAATGTAAGAAAGAGAAGAATCATTTGTTTCCTTATTTTTTTCCCCTTTACTGGTTAATTAGAATGATGTTTCCTCTATTTCTGAGTATTTTTTATGGTATGTCATAGTATTCTTTCCTTACATAATCCTTTAAGAGTCTTTTACATATTAAAGCAAGATCAACCAGTCAATCCTAAAGGAAATCAACTCTGAACTCTGAATATTCATTGGAAGGACTGATGCTGAAGCTTAAGCTCCAATACTATGGCCACCTGATACAAAGAGCCAACTCATTGGAAAAGACCCTGATGATGGGAAAGAGATGGCAGGAGGAGAACGGGGTGACATCCAGCATCTCATGCTGGATGGCATGAGATGGTTGGATGTCATCACTGACTCAGTGGACATGAGTTTGAGCAAATTCTGGGAGACAGTGAAAGACAGGGAGGCCTGGCATGCTGCAGTATATGGGGTCACAAAGAGTCAGTCATGACTGACTGAATAACAACAACAAATTAAAGTAAGGGTCTTATAACCATGGAAATCTTGACTATGTGTTATTAAAGAATATTAGTAGTAATAATAATAACCCATCACTAAATTTTGGTTTTGTTTTCAATCAATAAATCATTAATGAATCATAAATCATAGAATCATCATTCTACCAACCATCTACACACAAAAAATTATGTGGAGCAACTGTCTGAAACAAAGTAAATAACTTCTAAAGACTAAGACAGAAAATAAATATGGTTTTAAATACCTACAATTTTGAACATGGCCCACTAGGTTTTAATCAAAAAATTTAAAGATCTAACATTAAATAAAAAACCAACTGTGAGGAATTTATAGCTCTATATGCAGCTATATTTTAAATATGAGCTATTATAACACAGCTTTTAGATTTCAAATTCTGATTCAGACATTAATTACTATGGTTTTTAAAAAAACAGCACTGGAAAGAAGGAGTTCAGCAAAAATTGAGACTATGAATCTAGCTGGATATAGATAAGAATCCAGACAGCTCTTCATCAAACAGAAGAGTTCTAGTCTGGGAAACTGGTATACCTAAGTTCTAATCATTTTTGCCTCTGATTAACTATATTACCATGGGTCAATTAATTAGCCTTTGTGGCCCTAACTATTCTCTTCTGCTAAAATCAAGTGTTTAAATTAGATAATCACTAAGATCTACTCCTTGGAAGAAAAGTTATGACCAACCTAGATAGTATATTCAAAAGCAGAGACATTACTTTGCCGACTAAGGTCCGTCTAATGGTTTCACACAACCCTTATGTATGGATGTGAGAGTTGGACTGTGAAGAAGGCTGAGTGCCGAAGAATTGATGCTTTTGAATACTGAACTGAACTGAAGATTCCTTCAAATAACTTAAAAAGAGAAAATGTGACAATGACTTGTTTGTGTAAGCTGAAAAACATTTGTGAGAGATTTGTTTAGAGGAAAAAGTGAATAGAAAGTATTCTTATCCAAAAGCACCAAAATGACAACACAAGCTTTTTTTCTAATTTTTTTAATGGGAGCACTTTATATAAAAACAAGAAAGATAAAACCAAACTGGTATATTTAACAAATTTATTTCACGGAATGATCATATTTCTTATGGAAAAATTAGCTGAATTTTACAAAGAAATATAAATGTGTTTTGATCAGTCCTGACTATCATCCTAAAATACCACATTCTGGCTCATCTAGGAATTAATATGTTATATCTCTATAAAATGTCATAATTTACAAAATAGATTCATCCTGAGAAGTCGTATGGGGAACTACCACTGAGGTAAGGAGTGGGGAGGGGATTCAATCACAGATAAGTAAAGGTGGAAGACCTAACCCAGTTTTCCCACTAATACAAAACTTCTTTCTGTAAACATTCATGATGGAGATATACTTAGCCAACAACAGAAAGTTCAAATCATTCCAATGCATATCACACATTCAAATACAAATCGTGGAATAATTTACACACAAAGGATGGACAGAAGTTGTCACTTAAGAATTTTTTCTATTTTTTTCTTCTGCTATATATAAGATCAGTTTACTTTAACTTACTTTATTTCTCCTTAAACACAGCTTAAAATATGCTTTGTTTTCTGATTTGCCTTTGTTGATACGTATGGTATGGTCGTTTAGTTGCTAAGTCATGTCCTACTCTTGCAACCCCATGGACTGTAGCCTGCCAGGCTCCTCTGTCCGTAGGATTTTCCGGGCCAGAATATTGGAGTGGGTTGCCATTTCCTTCTCCAGGGGATCTTGCCAACTCAGGAATGGAACCCAGGTCTCCTGCACTACAGGCAGCTTCTTTACCGACTGAGCTACCAGGGAAGCTCTTTGTTTGCTATGGGAACTTCTATTTATAAAGACCTCCTCCTTTTAAAAATATGAATAAGCACCTACTAAATTATAAGGATTTAACTTGAGACTAAAGACATATACTTGGGCTTTTAGAAAAATAAAAAGGATTAAATATGTAGAATAATTTTTGTAAACTGATGTGTTTTTAGTAAAGGAAAGATATCAGCAGTTTCAGGTATAAGGGTTGTGTGAAAGTGTTAAAAAACAGGTTAGTCAGAAAGTCAGATATTAAGGTTTTATTATTAATTGATTGTCTGAATTTAACCAAGCTGCTTAACTTTTTGGTGCCTCTGTATCCTCATCTTGAAATGGTTTTCAACAGAGAATTTCAGAGAGAGCAGGGACTCTGGAGATTATCTTGTACAAAGTCTTTTTTAAAGATCAGCTCAATCGCTGAGTCGTGTCTGACTCTTTGCAACTCCATGGACTGCAGCACACCAGGCCTCCCTGTCCATCACCAGCTTCCAGAGCTTGCTCAAACTCATGTCCATTGAGTCGGTGATGCCATCCAACCATCTCCTCCTCTCTCGTCCCTTTCTTCTACCTTAAATCTTTCCCAGCATTAGGGTCTTTTGCAATGAGTCAGTTTTTCGCATCAGGTGGCAAAAGTACTGAAGCTTGAGCTTTAGCATCAGTCCTTCCAATGAAAGTTCATTACTGACTTCCTTCAAGATGGACTAGTTTGATCTCCTTGCAGTCCAAGGGACTCTCAAGAGTTTTCTCCAACACCACAGTTCAAAAGCATCAATTCTTCAGTGTTCAGCTTTCTTTATGATCACTCTCACATCCATACATGACTACCGGAAAAACAAAAGCTTTGACTAGAGGACCTTTGACAGCAAAGTAACATCTCTGCTTTTTAATATGCTGTCTAGGTTGGTCATAGCTTTTTTTCCAAGGAGCAAGTGTCTTAATTTCATGGCAGTCACCATCTACAGTAATTCTGGAGCCCAAGAAAATAAGGTCTATCACTGTTTCCACTGCTTCCCCATCTATTTGCCATGAAGTGATGAGACTGGATGCCATGATCTTAGTTTTTGGCATGTTCAGTTTTAAGCCAGTAAAAATCACTCTCCCCTTTTACTTTCATCAAGAGATTCTTTAGTTCCTTGTCACTTTCTGCCATAAGAGTGGTGTCATCTGCATATCTGAGGTTACTGATATTTCTCCCAGCAATTTTCATTTCAGCTTGTGTTTCATCCAACCTGGCATTTTGCACGACGTACTTTGCATATAAGTTGAATAAGCAGGGTGACAATATACTGCTTTGACGAACTCCTTTCCCAATTTGGAACCAGTCTGTTGTTCCATGTCCAGTTCTAACTGTTGCTTTTTGACCTGCATACAGGTTTCTCAGGAGGCAAGTACAGTGGTTTGATATTCCTGTATCTTTAAGAATTTTCCACACTTTGTTTTGATCCATACAGTCAAAGGCTTTAGCATAGTCAATAAACAGAAGTACATGCTTTTCTGGAACTCTCTTGTTTTTTCTATGATCCAACAGATGTTGGCAATTTGATCTCTGGTTTCTCTGCCTTTTCTAAATTCAGCTTGATCATCTGGAATTTCTTAGTTCACATACTGTTGAAGCCTCGCATGGAGAATTTTTAGCACTACTTCACTAGCGTGAGAAGAGTGCAACTGTGTGGTAGTTTGAACACTCTTCAGCATTGCCTTTCTTTGCGACTAGAATGGAATCTGACCTTTACCAATACTGTGGCCCTGCTGAGTTTTCCAAATTTGCTGGCATATTGAGTGCAGCACTTTCACAGAATCATCTTTTAGGACTTGAACAGCTCAATTGGAACTCCATCACCTCCACTACCTTTGTTCATAGTGATGCTTCCTAAGGCCCACTTGACTTCACACCAGGATGTATGCCTCTAGGTGAGTGATCACACCATTGTGGTTATCTGGGTCATTAATATCTTTTTTGTATAGTTCTTCTGTGTATTCTTGCCACCTCTTCTTAATATCTTCTGCTTCTGTTAGCAGAAGATAGCATACATACTGAAGATGTATGTAAAAGATAAAAGACAGCTAACATATTGTTAGCATACCATTTCTATCCTTTATTGTGCCCATCTTTGCATGAAATGTTCCCTTGGTATCTCTAACTTTCTTGAAGAGATCTCTAGTTTTTCTCATTCTGTTGTTTTCCTCTATTTCTTTGCACTGATACTGAGGAAGGCTTTCTTATCTCTCTTTGCTATTCTTTGGAACTCTGCATTCAGATGGGTATATCTTTCCTTTTTTCGTTTGCCTTTCACTTCTCTTCTTTTCTCAGCTCTTTGTAGCTTCTCAGACAGCCTTTTTGCACTTCTTTTTCTTCGGGATGGTCTCGATCACTGCCTCTTGTATAGTGTCACAAACTTCCGTCCACAGTTCTTCAGGTACTTTGTCTATCAGATCTAATCCCTTGGATCCATTTTTCACTTCTACTTTATAATAGCAATGGATTTGATTTAGGTCATATCTGAGTGGTCTAGTGGTTTTCCCTACTCTCATCAATTTATCTCTGATTTTGGCAATAAGCAGTTCACAATCTGAGCCACAGTCAGCTCTAGGTCTTGTTTTTGCTGACTGTATAGAACTTCTCCATCTTCAGCTGCAAAGAATGTAGTCAATCTGATTTCGGTATAGACCATCTGGTGATGTCTATGTGTAGAATCATCTCTTGTGTTGTTGGAAGAGGGTGTTTGCTATGACCAGTGCATTTTCTTGGCAAAACTCTGTTAGCCTTTGCCCTGCTTCATTGTGTATTCCAAGGCCAAACTTGCCTATTACTTCAGGTATCTCTTGACTTCCCACTTTTTATTCCAGTCCCCTATGATGAAAAGGACATCTTTTTTTGGTGCTAGTTCTAAAAGATCTTATAGGTATACAAAGAACCATTCAACTTCAGCTTCTTGGCATTAGTGGTTGGGGCACAGACTTGGATTACCGTTATACTGAGTAGTTTGCCTTGGAAATGAACAGAGATCATTCTGTCATTTTTGAGATTGCACCCAAGTACTGCATTTCAGATCTTGTTGACTATGAGGGCCACTCCATTCCTTCTAAGTGATTCTTGCCCACAGTAGCAGATATAATGGTCACCTGAATTAATTTGCCCATTCCAGCCCATTTTAGTTCACGGATTCCTAAAATGTCCTGTTTGACCACTTCCAGTTTACCTTGATTCATGGACCTAACATTCCAGATAAAGAAACTGAAACTGAGAAATCAGATGATTTGCCTAAAACTTACTCTGCAAAATAGAGATAATAAAAATACCTTTTCTGATATATAGAGGCTTTTTTTCTGATGCAGAAATGAGATCACTAATTTTCTAAAAAGCCTTAAATAATTAAATAGTATCATATTGAAAAAAGTTACTTTAAAGAGCAATTTGTCATATATTGCAAGTCAATACTAAAATTTCTCTCAATGAGCATATCATGTCTATTCTTCTAATCAAGTGCTAAGAAAACATGTGTCAATTTCTGAGGTCACCACATTCCAAAATGATCTGAAAATTTAACTTAAAAATATATTTTCCATATGTTTAGATGTCATCAGTTCAGTTCAGTTCAGTTGCTCAGTTGTGTCTGACTCTTTGCGACCCCATGAATTCCAGTATGCCAAGCCTCCCTGTCCACCACCAACTTCATGAGTTCACCCAAACCCATGTCCATCGAGTCAGTGATGCCATCCAGCCATCTCATCCTCTGTTGTCCCCTTCTCCTCCTGCCCCCAATCCCTCCCAGCATCAGGATCTTTTCCAATGAGTCAACTCTTCGCATGAGGTGGCCAAAGTACTGGAGTTTCAGCTTTAGCATCAGTCCTTCCAATGAACACCCAGGACTGGTCTCCTTTAGGATGGACTGGTTGGATCTCCTTGCAGTCCAAGGGACTCTGAAGAGTCTTCTCCAACACCACAGTTCAAAAGCATCAATTCTTCGGTGCTCAGCTTTCTTCACATTGTTGAAGAAAGTTGTGAGAGTCCAACTCTTACATCTATACATGACCACTGGGAAAACCATAGCCTAGATTAGATGGACCTTTGTTGGCAAAATAATATCTCTGCTTTTTAATAATGCTATCTAGGTTGGTCATAACTTTCCTTCCAAGGAGTAAGCCTCTTTTAATTTCATGGCTGCAGTCACCTTCTGAAGTGATTTTGGAATCCACAAAAAATAAAGTCTGACACTATTTCCACTGTTTCCCCATCTATTTCCCATGAAGTGATGGGATCAGCTCAGTTCAGCCGCTCAGTCATGTCCGACTCTTTGCGACCTCATGAATCGTAGCACGCCAGGCCTCCCTGTCTATCACCAACTCCCGGAGCTCACTCAGACTCACGTCCATCGAGTCCGTGATGCCATCCGGCCATCTCATCCTCTGTCGTCCCCTTCTCCTCCTGCCCCCAATCCCTCCCAGCATCAGAGTCTTTTCCAATGAGTCAACTCTTCGCATGAGGTGGCCAAAGTACTGGAGTTTCAGCTTAAGCGTTATTCCTTCCAAAGAAATCCCAGGGTTGATCTCCTTCAGAATGGACTGGTTGGATCTCTTTGCAGTCCAAGGGACTCTCAAGAGTCTTCTCCAACACAACAGTTCAAAAGCATCAATTCTTCAGCACTCAGCCTTCTTCACAGTCCAACTCTCACATCCATACATGACTACTGGAAAAACCATAGCCTTGACTAGACAGACCTTAGTCGGCAAAGTAATGTCTCTGCTTTTGAATATGCTATCTAGGTTGGTCATAACTTTTCTTCCAAGGAGCATTATTAAGCTGATTTAAATGGCTTTTTGCAAATTAAAGGAAAATTTCTCACCAGTAAAATTAAGCATGAAACCATTGTGTCAAAGTACAATTTAAAATTATGTAAATGACTAAAAATAAAGGCTAAGAAAAGAGCAGAAAAGAAGTCACATCTGTTCTTTGAATATATTAATCAAATTTCTACATTTCAGTGACCTGTATCCTGTTCCAGTTAAGTAGACCTGTCACCTACATATCTGAAGAAAAAAACAATAAATATACTGGCATAAATGATTTTTCCTAGTGAAAACTAAAAATGTAGCAGCTAGTACAAATGACAAAGTTATGTTTAACAAAGGATTTTGAGAAAGATTAAGGATGGAGAAAGGACAGAGATGAAGATGATACAGATATACATTGGAAGCAGGTTTGTGGATAGAGGGGGGAAAACACATAAAACAATCTACTTCCCATCTCACCAATTTCCGAATTTCCCAACTTCCTAAACTACATAATTACTTTAGAAGTACCCAAAAGACATCTAAGAAACCTGAAACAACCAATTTGCAAAGAAATAGAAAAACGGACTGAATTTTATGCATCTCATTAAAAGACCATTAAATGAACAGCTGTTCCTTCATTCTCATTTATGAACACTGGTCATTATATCCAGACTTGTTCACAATAATCCTGTCGCCTAATGAGCAAGTGAATGTGGTAATGTATCTAGAAATTGTTCTTTCCTAAACAGGTATCTGGTGTTTTCTTATTTATCTTAATATTGCAGATCACACATTCATACACATGCCCAAAGCCAGAATATAAGAGGGTACACAGAATCACCATTATGGAGTTTAACCCTAACTAAGAAATTAATTCCAACATCTGCATGTGCCAAGTGTTGTGCTAGATGCTGAGAATACAGCAATGAACAAACTAACTGAAGCTCCTGTGCCCATGAAATGGGGAAAGGAGGACAAAAAACAAACCTAATCTGGTATATCACTTGTAATCTGGATGAAAGTCATCTTTTGAGACCTCAGTTTGTTGTCTATAAAACTGGAAATTAATATTACTAAGTATCACTAGACTCTTTTCAAACAAAAACTACATAAAAAACCTGTAAATCAATAGAACTTGCACTACAATTTTCCCTAATCGATCCCTGCCTCCAGTGGTAGAGACGTAACAGAATGCAGTCCAGAGTAGGAAGTGTAAGCCATGCCATGAAACAGAAGAAAAATAACTGGATAATGGCGAGACTCAACACAAGTGTTAGTTGCTCAGTTGTGTCGTACTCTTTGCGACCTCATGGACTTTAACCCACCAGGCTCTTCTGTCCGTGGAATTCTCCAGGCAAGAATACTAAAGTGGACAGCCATTCCCTTTTCAGTCCCGACGACCTAGGGACTGAACCCTGGTCTTCTGCATTACAGGCAGATTCTTTACCGTCTGAGCCACAACTAACTCTAGTTAGTAAGCTATGGTTTCTCAAATAAGATAATCATGACATATATTGCTATTCTGGAACATATTTTCTCTTAGTTTCAGTACTATTGTCCAGAGAAGTCATTTTTAATTTAAATATCATGGCTGTTTAAAAATCTTTGTTATCAACTAGACTACTGTTTTCAGATTATGAATTTCAAGGCACATTTAATATGAGAATTCTTTTTTCTTTTTCAGTTGAAAAATAATATTAATAATTTTATTTAATATGATGAACACATACTTTTTCAAAATTGCATAAAAATAGGCATATACTATGAAGTTTGATTTCTTGCATTTAAAAGAGTTTGATTTCTTGCATTTAGGGACTTCTCTGGCATTCCAGTGGTTAAGACTTTGCTTTCCAATGCAGAGGGTGTGAGGTTGACCCCTAGTTAGAGAAAGGCTCTAACATGCCTTGTAGCCAAAAAAAGAGAAGCAATACCGTAACAACTACTCAATGAAGATCTTAAAAAAGGTCCCTATTTTAAAACCAACAGCAAACTAGTTATGGAGGAACAAATTAAGGGTTCAAGTTCTGACCAAGCTACTTTAGCATCAGAAAGTAAGGATATCTGGGTGTAAGAAATTAACTCCGTGAAATCAGGTATAGTCTTAGTAATTCTGAAATATTAACATATAGGACAATAAGTCAGAGTAGAGAAACATATGTGGATTCCTAACATAAAATGTTAGTTAATTTTATGGCCTGAATCAATCTGTTGGTATCTCCCCTCTCTCTCTGAATTCCTTAATCAATGACCTATTAAAAAATAAAAACAGGAGAGAAGAAAGACCAACAGTGAGAAAACTAAGGCTAAAACTTGAGCACAAACCAAGTAAACTGGAAGAAATGTGTACTAACAGTAGAACCAAGCTGCTATCCTGTTTAAATAGTAAATCTCTCTCTAAAGGGCAGAAGACAAGTCTCATTCACCTTTGTATCTTCAGGTCAGGTACATACATGCCCAATAAAAAGTCTCATTCTGTTGAAAAACAGACAATCAAAGAAATCTTCCACAACCTCCCACCACCAAAGCTATTGACGTTCGTCACCACAGCCCACATTCTTTCCATATAACATACTGCTTTTCAATAACAGTTACCCCCATCCCTTCTATCTCAATTCCTCTTCCCAATTTGGAACCAGTCTGTTGTTCCATGTTCAGTTCTAACTGTTGCTTCTTGACCTGCATACAGATTTCTCAGGAAGCAGGTCAGGTGGTCTGGTATTCCCGTCTCTTTCAGAATTTTCCATAGTTTATTGTGATCCACACAGTCAAAGGCTTTGGCGTAGTCAATAAAGCAGAAGATGTTTTTCTGGAACTCTCTTGCTTTTTTGATGATCCAGCAGATGTTGGCAATTTGATCTCTGGTTCCTCTGCCTTTTCTAAAACCAGCCTGAACATCTGGAAGTTCACAGTTCACGTATTGCTGAAGCCTGAAGGTGAAGGTGAAGGTGGAGTCGCTCAGTCGTGTCCGACTCTTTGCGACCTCGTGGACTGTAACCTACTAGGTTTCTCCGTCCATGGGATTCTCCAGGCAAGAATACTGGAGTGGATTGCCATTTCCTTCTCCAGGGGATCTTCCCGACCCAGGGATCGAACCCGGGTCTCCCGCATTGGAGGCAGACGCTTTAACCTCTGAGCCACCAGGGAAGCCTTGGAGAATTTTAAGGATTACTTTACTAGCATGTGAGATGAGTGCAGTTGTGCGGTAGTCTGAGCATTCTTTGGCATTGCCTTTCTTTGGGATTGGAATGAAAACTGACCTTTTCCAGTCCTGTGGCCACTGCTGAGTTTTCCATATGTTGCTCTACTGGCAGATCCCTATTTACCTACTGAAGGCCTCCTGCACACTCCTGTTTAAGTGTAGACCCCACACCCCAAATGACCCACAGAGAGTGGTGGCAGGGCCTTAATCAGTCCCAGGACTCCAGGGCCTGCACTCCTACCCTTTGCACTGCATGGATAGCCATGAACTCCAGCAGCACAGACCACCTCCCAAACTCACTGGTGAAACAGTTCAGTGAGCTATGTGAGACTGAAGCCCCCAAACTGAATCCTTCCCCAGAGCCTGCTCTGCCTCCAGAGGCACCCAGATCTTAACTGGAATTGCCTGTGGGCATTGGTAATCCCTTGAAGACCAGACATCATCTTGAAGCCAGACTGAGCTTCTTTCTGGACAGGAAGAAACAGGACAATTCACCAAAACCCCTATGGCCAGCCTTGAGAGACCCCGAGACTCTCCAATCTTCAGGTTCTAAGCACAATGGATGGAAAATAGGGAGGTCTATGCTCACCATCCTGTAAGATGACAACTCCCCCAGGACCTTGTCACAGGTAAGCAGCCTCCTTCCCTGAATGAAAATGCTAGAGAACTAAAGGAAGGGGGTTTTGGGAACTGAATGACTTCTAAATACTGGAGGATGAGTTTGGGAGCAAGGACAGGACCAGAACAAGGGAAATCCACATTTCCTTTTGTGGAGAACTAGGCCCTATAGCACAAGCTGGAATCAAGATTGCTGGGAGAAATATCAATCACCTCAGATATGCAGATGACACCACCCTTATGGCAGAAAGTGAAGAGGAACTAAAAAGCCTCTTGATGAAAATGAAAGAGGAGAGTGAAAAAGTTGGCTTAAAGCTCAACATTCAGAAAACGCAGATCATGGCATCTGGTCCCATCACTTCATGGGAAATAGATGGGGAAACAGTGGAAACAGTGCCAGACTTTATCTTTTTGGGCTCCAAAATCACTGCAGATGGTGATTGCAGCCATGAAATTAAAAGACGCTTACTCCTTGGAAGGAAAGTTATGAGCAACCTAGATAGCATATACAAAAGCAGAGACATTACTTTGCCAACAAAGGTCCGTCTAGTCAAGGCTATGGTTTTTCCAGTAGTCATGTATGGATGTGAGAGTTGGACTGTGAAGAAAGCTGAGTGCTGAAGAATTGATGCTTTTGAACTGTGATGTTGGAGAAGACTCTTGAGAGTCCCTTGGACTGCAAGGAGATCCAACCAATCCATTCTAAAGGAGAGCAGTCCTGGGTGTTCTTTGGAAGGAATGATGCTAAAGCTGAAACTCCAGTACTTGGCCACCTCATGAGAAGAGTTGACTCACTGGAAAAGACTCTGATGCTGGGAGGGATTGGAGGCAGGAGGAGAAGGGGATAACAGAGGATGAGATGGCTGGATGGCACCACCGACTCGATGGACATGGGTTTGGGTGAACTCTGGGAGATGGTGATGGACAGGGAGGCCTGGCGCGCTGCAATTCATGGGGTCGCAGAGAGTCGGACACGACTGAGCGACTGATCTGAACTGAGGCCTTATGAGACCCTGGAGCTTGATGAAATTCTGTCTTTATAGTCCTCTCCCAGGGAGACAGGAAAGGCTCATTTTCTCTGACTCCTCCTGAACCTAAATAGGACTATAAATGAATAGCACATAGGTAACGTAAAAACTCATTCTAAAGGCAATTCCAGAAGGGATGTTCCAAAAATTGCAATTATCCAAGGCAACATCCTTGGAGTAAGTCTATTATGTCATGTTCATTTCTACCTTATTCTCTACAATCTCAAAGCTAGTGCTTTCTACATGACAAACCACAATAAACTAGCATTAAATAAAGAAATAAATGGGGAAATGAGCAAAAGAGCAAACAAACAAGCCCACTTAGAATAAAATATGTCTTGACCAAGAGTCAAGTCTGAAGAAGTTCCACTGTGTCCCTAACAGGAGATAGTGAAGGCGAGAAGCATACGGCATCATGTTTCCAGTGGAAAGGCCATGATCTAAGACTCCTGTGTGCCAAACATGGAGGATGCCAAGAGGAACAAGCCCAACTCTGGAGCCCAAAATGTGCTGTGGAGCAGAAGTATCTGAGGACACAAGGAGGAGAAAATCTACCAGTCTTGTGTGTTTCTACTTATAAATATTAGGATAAAAATTATTTTACCAATGAAACGTATCATTTTATTCAACAACCATAATGAACAATTTCCTTAAGCAATTATTTTGAATGACACCTCATATATGTATGTACATATTTTTATTTGTACTTATTTTTACAGTCTCATTCCCTCTATGCATTCACCTATAAATTATTTCTCAGTTCCCTTCTGATGGAAGATATAATTGTAAATGTCTGTTATTCACATGAGCCAAGAAATGTTTGCCAAATTTTTATATCACATATAAACACATATCACAAAACTTAACCTCTACTTATACAGATGTGAAAAACAGCTTTTAGACACGATGTGACATTAATTACCCAAAGTACAAATATTTTAAAATAAATGCTAAGAGAAAATGTGTCATTTTGTGAATTTTAAAAAATCTTTCTGAAGCTTTGCTACACAGTTAATTCTCTCACACATGAGCCTTTGAAAACATTAATAATGAAAATGCCAGCTGAATATTAAATACTTTCATTAGGCAACAACAGTATATACTGTTAATATTCCAAATGTAAAAGATTAATAATTCACCAGCTTTACAAACATTTCATTGATTCATTCCAAACATTTATTAACTGCCAGCTGCATCTGCCAGGTATTCACCTGAAGTGCTGGGAATTTAAAAGTGAACATGCTATCTTATCACCACCACTATGCAGCTTACACTCTAATGGTGCAAACTGTCAATAAATATAAAAGAAAATGTCAAATCATGGTAAGTGTGACAATAAAATAAGATAAAATGATTATCACAGCCAGCTCTTCTGGGATGACACTAAAATGAGACCTGAATTTTAAGAGGGAACAGACACTAAAGGTCCAGGAAAAGAGGGTTGCAGATATAGAGAACAGCAATTTCTAGGGCCCTAAAATGGGTATGAGCTTGCAGTACCTAAGAAAAAGGAAGAACTGTACTCTGAACAAAGGTACATGTTGGAGATGAGCTAAGTAGAGGTCATATTAGGTAGAACCTGCTAAGATAAATACTTTTGACTATAGGCACAATGACTTTTTGTTTTGCTTCCAATTTTATTAAAGGAAGTTAAGACATATGTGAGAAAAGCAAAATGGATCCTGATATCTTTATTATCCAGTTTCAACAATTATTAATTTATAGCTGGTCTTGCTTAATCTGTACTTTTACTTATTCCCTACCTACTCCTTAGACATCATTTCATTTTAGTATGTATTTCTAAAAGATAAGGACTCTTATAAATATAACTGCAATCAATATTATCACCATTATACATTATTTTCAATAATAATTTATTACAATTGTCAACTATGTAGATAGTGTACAAATTTCCCTGTGTATCATCTGAAAAAGCTTACTGGTTCAAATCAGAATCAAAATAAGGCCCAGATATTGCAATTAATCAGTTTCCTGACCCTTTAAATCTATAAATCATTGTTCCTTTACTTTTTACCCCTGTAATTTATTTGTTGAAAAAACTGAGTCCTACAAGATTTTCCAATTCTGGATTTTGACTGCACCTCCCTGTGTCACTTAACATGTCCTTCTGTCTCCTGTATTTCCTATAAACTGGTAGTTTAATCAGATTCAGGTTAGAATTTCAAACAAGACTGCTTCATAGCTTATGCTACGTACTCTAAACAGGAGGTAGATAAACATATAGTAGACTCTCTCTGTCTCCGTCTCTCTCTTTATATATACATACATATATATATATGCTGTGTTGTGTTAGTCACTCAGTCGTGTCCAACTCTTTGCAACCCCATGGACTGTAGCCCACTAGGCTCCTCTGTCCATGGGGATTCTCCAGGCAAGAATACTGGAATGGGTTGCCATGCCCTCCTCCAGGGTATCTTCTCAACCCAGGGATTGAACCCAGGTCCCCCACATGGCAGGCGGATTCTTTACCATCTGAGACACCAGGGAAGCCCAAGAATACTGGAGTGGGTAGCCTATTCCTTCTCCAGCAGATCTTCCCAACCCAGGAATGGAACCAGAGTTTCCTGCCTTGCAGGTGGATTCTTTATCAGCTGAGCTACCAGGGAAGTCTATAAATATATATATATGCAACCAGTGTTAATTACTTAGATCTATTATAATATTTCATTAAGAGTTATAAAATGCTGAAAACTATAATTCTATCATTCCTTCTTTATCAGCTGAAATATTTCTGTAAAAAATTTTCTTCATCAATTTTATGGGTAATAATACAGGAAAAAAAAATACTTGATTTTCTTTATATTCAAGTTTTCCAAATAATAAGATGGTTGCCTAGCACATGGATGATTTTAAGCAGGGAAAGTTTTAAAGATCATTCTGAATATCATTTGGAGAACAGAGTGAAATATAAGAAAGTGAAAGCAGAGATATCACTAGGAGACTCCTGCACTATTCTAAACAAATGATGATAGATTATACTAGGTTGGTGGAGAAGATGAGAGAAGTAGACAGATTTAAGACCTATCTGGAATGTAAAATCTATAGAATTTGCTGGTAAGTTGTATATATAAGGTAAGGGAATGAAAGAAATTAAGAATGAGTCCTAGATGTTTCGCCTGAACAACTTGTTATGGGAAACCCTAAGGGAGGCACAAATTTAGGAATCAAAATCATCTAGGTAATGATAGGGATGAAATTAAGTCAATATTTACCCAACTTATTATTGGGTTTTTTTTCTTCCTTATCCTAGCTGAAGATAATTAAAATTTTCAGGAAGGAGAAATAAAATACTGTTATTTGTTGTTTTCTATAAATAATATTTTTGCTCAAAAATAATACAAATTCCTACTTTTTTTCTTAGAGAATTCATTTTCTCACCATATCCCTTCATACATGTATTAACAAAGAATACACTGGGTTACAAATTTCAAAGAATAGTATTAAATATTATTTTAACCCACATTTATTATCAATCTTATATTTTCTAATGTGTATGCTATGCAGTACTAAGTTGTTTCAGTCCTGCCCAACTCTTGGCAACCCCATGGACCATAGCCTCCCTGGCTCTGTCCATGGGACTCTCCAGACAAGAACAGAGTGGGTTTCCATGCCCTCCTCCAAAGATCTCCCTGACCCAGGCATTAAAACCATGTCTCGTCACTCTCCTGCATTGGCAGGCAGATTCTTTAGCACCAAGGCCATCTGGGAAGCCCATATCACCTAATAGGTCACCACAAATAAGCGATATACAAAGAGTGAGGATACAGAAAAAAGGAGAAACAGATCAAAAACATTACCATTTAATAAGTATTAATGGTAATTAATACTTATTAATTTTCCAAAGTCCCATTTCTATGTAATAATAATTGAATAATAATAATAATAATTGAATAATAATTCAAATTGTCCTGCTGTTTTTCCTTGCCTCTTTCTACAAAGGAAGATGTGGAACGTTTAAGAAAGAAAAGAAAGAAAAGAATCTAACTTAACATATAGTCAATAACAATAAAAATAATTAAAATTACCTTCTAAATGACAAGATTTCTAAAGATATATTATCTAAATTTTCATACAGGAAAGGAATATCAGATGTGTCACAAACTATTTCTATATATAGAACTTTTAGAATGTTATTCCATTTTGATAATACACATCTACAAAATATCTGATTACCTAGTGAGTTAACAAATCACTCCTTTACATAATGTGTTATTCATATACACATTGTATTTCTGGATAATAGTTTACCAATGCTTTTGATCTCTATTAGGTCTTATAACTACGTGTAAATATAGCTTATTTAATAGGAACTGGGTTCCAAACTAGAATATCTTTCTTTTTAATATGCAAATAATAGCTCTGGGTTATAGTTTCCAGCCTCAACAGTGTCATGTTAATTGGGCTCTAATGGACTACTCAGAAAAAGTAAAAGAAATAGTTTTTTTTTTTCAGTTAAAAATCAAAGTATAAAGATAGAAAATAGGATAAGCATAAATACAATTCCAAAAATTACCAGTGTGGATCAAGCATCTCTTAATTAGAAAGAGAGATATCCTGGACCTACAGGGAATTGATGAAAGAAGTCTGCCCATAACATTTTTGCACCTGTTTTATATCCCTAGATATGTTCCAATGTCTCCTGGTTTACAGTCCAGGGGAACTTGAATAGAACTTGTATCCTGCTATTGTGTGAAAACTACATAAATCTTAATTATGTTGAATTGATTCATAGTGCTTTTTAGTCTACTATATCCTTCTACTTTTCTGTCCATTCATTCTATTAATTTTTGAGATTTTGATATTGAAACTCCAACTAAAAATCTTTATCTTTTTTTAAAAAAATAATTGCAATATATAGTGAAACTGTATGTAACCTTGTTTGGTATTTTCCAAGTCTCCTATAACTGTGTTATCATACTTTAAACGAGAAAAGAAGAAACGAGTCTGAGTTCATTTAGAAAAGCAAAGCCATTAAAATCAGTAATAAAAAATCTTCAACATAATGTACACATTGAGAGTGAAAGTGGCTCAATTGTGTCTAACTCTTCACGACCTCATGGACTATACAGTTCATGGAATTTTCCAGGTCAGAATACTGGAGTGGGTAGCCTTTCTCTTCTCCAGGGCATCTTGCCAACCCAGGGATCGAACTCAGGTCTCCCACATTGCAGGCAGATTCCTTACCAGCCGAGCCACAAGGGAAGCCCAATGTATACATTAAAATACATAAAATAATTCTATTAACCCATGTACAGCTGTAAAATACTTTGAATTATGAAATAAAATTGTCCCTTAGGTACTACATTTTATTTTACTTTTAAATGCTTTTCTTGACACTTATTTTTAAAGAAACCTAATTAAGTGCTCTGTGATCCTGTGTATTTTTCTTATTCAGAATCATGATGAATGTTTTAATGCAAAGCAGTTCCATCAACAGCTTTATAGATGACAAATTGTATTTTGAATATAAATTATTCAAAAATGCATAGTCAGAAGATTCTAAACAGCTTGGTTAAATATAGAATGCACAAATTTCAGGCAATGTATCTATTCATTATCTGTAATACAAAATAGGTCCTTTTATTTATGTATGTGACATAAGACTAACTTACTTAGTCTCAAATTTCTTTATTACTCTACCTTCTCCATGTAAAAGATCACATTTTTTCCCATATCTATTTCATTCCTACTGGCTCCCTCTTGGTAAAATTTTCCCTATGTTTCTTCTTTTTTCGTTCTCCTTATCTAGATGCTAAGACTTCCCCAATGTAAATAACTGACAGTCTGTTTCTTCATTAACTTTCTAATACATTATCCTTAATCTGGGTAAGGTGAGAAACAGGGTCATGGGCTACCTTGAAAAGAAGCAAGCCATATATTTGCATCCCTTTAACCTTTCTGATTACTATTTCTTTGAAGACGTACATGAAGTCACTTAGTTATGTCTGACTTTTTGTGATCCCCTGGACTGTAGCCTACCAGGCTCCTCCGTCCATGGGATTTTCCAGGTGAGAGTACTGGAGTGGATTTCCATTTCCTTCTCCAGGGGATCTTCCCAACCCAGGGATGGAACCCAGATCTCCCGTATTGCAGACAGACACTTTACCATCTGAGCCACCAGGCTATTTCTTTGATTTCCTTTCAAGAGGACTCTGCTTAGTCCTATCCTCAATCATAAGGAAACAGTGCAACATAGTTCCTGAGGAGTTGGTTAGAATGACATCCTAATTACTTTAAATGAATAGAGATGCAGATCGAGAATTTCAAAGATTATCTGATCCTGGGGGAAAACTGTTCTCTTGATTTAGGTTGATTAGCACCAGGATGAAAAGGTAGTACCACCATGAGGTATATGTTTTCCAAGCAAACCAGACAGATTTGGTTTCATCAAGTAAACCAGAAGGATTCGGATTCACAACAAAACAGGATTCTCCCTCATCAGAAATATTTAGAATCTTAAATTAGATGGGAAATTCAAAATTGAAACAAAGAAGATGCCTTATAGAGAATACCACCATAACTTGTAATAAACAGTATTTAGTTACTGTAGCTTTTAAGAGTCATATAACACATTCACCAGCTAACAACTATTTAGGACCCAGGCCACTCTAAGAATCACTGAAAATTTTACTTGCCAAATCTCCTTTCACAAGGTACTAATACCTTTGGTTTTTACTTTATTCAATAGCGTATGATTTCTATATATAGACCTTAAATTATATCAATTATACTTAAGTAACAATTTATTGATGACACTTATAGAGATATTACTGTAATCAATAATGAATGTGCAAATTAGATTTGAGGAAGAGAAGCATTCAGGATACAGCAGTTCTCACTTAAAGAATGAAGACTTATTAAACTTAAGACAATGACTCTTCTTGCTTTTCTTTCTTGTACCTTTTTCCCTTTCTTAATGTCACAGCAGTGAAAGAAAGTTATCAACTCTAGAAAATATTGGAGAAATCAGGAAGAAAGGAAATGATCAAAGTACACAAAAATAGAGCTTTGAATAGGGAAAGGAACCAGGAATTGAGAACTACTGCAGATATGCAGGCAAGTGCTGAAGTGGGTAGGAGAAACTAGGAATTTTCTACCATTCAAATTCCTGAAGTTCTGCACACCCTGAGGGACAGCATCACTGAGGCATCTGAAAAGCTTGAGTTCTATCATTTGTTAAATAATATGACAAAAACAACAGTTTCGATTTTCAGAAAACCTTCATCTTTCTTTTCTATATGCACCCTCACACAAAAATCTCCTCAAAAATATTTTCTCTATATAAAATGATTTGGAATAAATTTAACCAAGAAGCTGTAAGATCTGTACAATGAAAACTATAAAATTTGAGCAAACTCCAGGATATAGTGGAGGGCAGAGGAGCCTGGCATGCTACAATCCATGGAGTCACAAAGAGTTTTAGTCACAGCTTAGCAACTGAACAACATCCAAAATATATAAGGAATTAATATAATTCAATAAAAAAACAATAACCCAATTAAAATATAGGCAAAGTTCTTGAATAGACACTCTTCCAAAGAAGACATATTAAAAAGGCCAATAGGTACAAGATTAGGTTCTCAGCATCACTAATCACCATGCAAATGCAAATCAAAATTATAATGAGATGTCATTTATACTTGTTAGAATGGTTATTATCAAAAAGATAACAGATAAATGGTGGCAAGAATGTAGTAAAAAGGGAAAACTTGCAGACTACTGGTGGGAATATAAATTGGGACAGCCATGATGGAAAACAATATGAAAGTTCCTCAAGAAATTAAAAACAGAACTACTGTATGATCCAGAAGTCCCACCTCTAGGTAAACATCTAAAGGAAACAAAATCACTGCCTCAAAGACATATCTGTACTCCCATATTCACTGCAGCGCTATTCACAACACTTAGGTACAGAACAACCTAAGTGCCATAGATGAATATTTTATTTTTTTTAATTTTTACTTTATTTTTCTTTACAATACCGTATTGGTTTTGCAATGAATGAGATGTGCATGTGTCCTCAGTCGCTCAGTCATGTCTGACTCTTTGTGACCTCAGACAGCCCAAGAGGCTCCTCTTTCCATGGAATTTTCTATGCAAGAACACTGGAATGGGTTGCCATTTACTACTCCAGAGGATCTTCCCAATCCAGGGATCCAACCCACATCTCCTGCATCTCCTGTACTGGCAAGGGGATTCTTTACCAATGAACTACAAACCACATGGGAAGCTCCAAAGATGCAGTGTATATATACAATGGAATATTGTTCAGTCTCAAAATGGACAGAAACCCTGCCATTTGCAACAGCATGGATTAACATGGAGGGTGTTATGCTCTAAGTGAAATAAGCCAGACAGAGACACACAAATACTGTATGGTACCACTTATACGTAGAATCTAAAAAAGAAGTTGAACTCATGAACAGAGCAGAATAGTGGTTGCCAGGGATTAAAGGGGTAGAAGAAATACGAAGAGTCTGGTGAAAAAGGTACAAACTTTCAGTTACAAGATTAATAAGGTCTGAGTATCTAATATATACTGGAGAAGGGAATAGCAACCTACTCCAGTATTCATTCCTGGAGAAGCCCATGGACAGAGGAGCCTGTCAGGCTATGGGGTCAAATTTGGACACAATTGAGAGACTTAACACACACACAGACCTTATGTATAACATGATGACTACTGTTGGTAACCTAATCAGAATTTGTTAACAGAATGGAACTTAACTGTTAAAAGCAAAAAAAAAAAAACCAAAATATGTGAGGTGATGAAAGTGCTAACCATGTGGGAATCCTTTCAAATCATGTTATACAGTTGAAACATATTTTAATATTATTTCTCAATATACCTCAATGCAGCTGAAAACTAAACAAACATACATGCATGTATAAATATGTATCAATCAATCAGTCAGTCATATACTGGTTACCTTTGAGAGTGAGCACTGAGTAGGAAAAAATATGAGGAAACTCCAGGTATTAAAAACATTCTAGATCTTGGTCTGGGTAGCAATTATGCAGGAGTGTATAATACATTAAGACTGGTGCACCATACTTCCGTTGGATCATTGAAAAAGCAAGAGAGTTCCAGAAAAACATCTATTTCTGCTTTATTGACTACGCCAAAGCCTTTGACTGTGTGGATCACAATAAACTGGAAAATTCCGAAAGAGATGGGAATATCAGACCACCTGACCTGCCTCTTGAGAAACCTGTATGCAGGTCGGGAAGCAACAGTTAGAACTGGACATGGAACAACAGACTGGTTCTAAATAGGAAAAGGAGTACGTCAAGGCTGTATATTGTCACCCTGCTTATTTAACTTATATGCAGATGTACATCATGAGAAACGCTGGACTGGAAGAAGCACAAGCTGGAATCAAGAT
>SJYT01064228.1:349699-398677 GCA_006410635.1 Cephalophus harveyi | reverse complement strand
TGCCAGGAGAAATATCAATAACCTCAGATATGCAGATGACACCACCCTTATGGCAGAAAGTGAAGAGGAACTAAAAAGCCTCTTGATGAAAGTGAAAGAGGAGAGTGAAAAAGTTGGCTTAAAGCTCACATTCCGAAAAATAAGATCTTGGCATCTGGTCCCATCACTTCATGGGAAATAGATGGGGAAACAGTGGAAACAGTGTCAGACTTTATCTTTTTGGGCTCCAAAATCACTGCAGATGGTGATTGCAGCCATGAAATTAAAAGACGCTTACTCCTTGGAAGAAAAGTTATGACCAACCTAGATAGCATATTGAAAAGAAGAAACATTACTTTGCCAACAAAGGTCCAACTAGTCAAGGCTTTGGTTTTTCCAATGGTTATGTATGGATATGAGAGTTGGACTGTGAAGAAAGCTGAGTGCCAAAGAATCGATGCTTTTGAACTGTGGTGTTGGAGAAGACTCTTGAGAGTCCCTTGGACTGCAAGGAGATCCAAACAGTCCATTCTGAAGGAGATCAGCCCTGGGTATTCTTTGGAGGGAATGATGCTAAAGCTGAAACTCCAGTACTTTGGCCACCTCATGCGAAGAGTTGACTCATTGGAAAAGACTCTGGTGCTGCAAGGGATTGAGGGAAGGGGGAAAAGGAGACCACAGAGGATGAGATGGCCGTATGGCATCACTGACTCGATGGATGTCAGTTTGAGTGAACTCCGGGAGATGATGATGGACAGGGAGGCCTGGCGTGCTGCGATTCATGGGGTCACAAAGAGTCAGACACGACTGAGCAACTGAACTGAACTGAAAGAAAGCAAAGGAAATCTGCAGGAGTGTTTAACTCACATGTCAGATTTTAAATAGTGTTTAATATGTATCAGATATTTCATAATACTGTTAGTGGTATTTATTTCAAGGGAGATATATATAGTTTATGCCTTGGTCTATTTGAACAATTGAGGTCATCATGACAATATACGAGAACTGCTATTCTCACTGTCCATGTTCTTTATAGAATCTCCAGCTTTAACTGTACTTTTTTCTTAGGTATTTATTTCTGGATACATTTCTTCCAATTTACAATTTATAATTGTTTTCTTATAAAGAAAGGTTTAATTAAAATAATGGATTCTATTTCTTCAAAAATATTCATATTCATAATCATTCATATTTTACATTGATATGAAAAGTTTTTTTCTTTCATTTTTTTCTTAATGTACTTTTTAAGCATTGTACTTTCTTTAATAGTGGTTGAGATGACTGCTCAATTGGGAGGGGTATAAGTGAAATTGAGTGTTTTTTTTTAATGATTTCCCAAATACTAAATT
The DNA here is from genome assembly GCA_006410635.1 of Cephalophus harveyi. NCBI lineage: Eukaryota > Metazoa > Chordata > Mammalia > Artiodactyla > Bovidae > Cephalophus > Cephalophus harveyi. Next base: position 397,349 of record SJYT01064228.1, on the reverse strand, counting down.
GATAAATAGAGGGGGGGAAATAGACACAAGTGAATTCCAAACTTTTAATTTGGTACCACATAATTTACTGCAGATGGTGACTGCAGCCATGAAATTAAAAGACGCTTACTCCTTGGAAGAAAAGTTATGTCCAACCTAGATAGCATTTTCAAAAGCAGAGACATTACTTTGCCAACAAACTTCCATCTAGTCAAGGCTATGGTTTTTCCAGTGGTCATGTATGGATGTCAGAGTTGGACTGTGAAGAAAGCTGTGAGCCAAAGAATTGATGCTTTTGAACTGTGGTGTTGGAGAAGACTCTTGAGAGTCTCTTGGACTGCAAGGAGATCCAACCAGTCCATTCTGAGGAGATCAGGGTGTTCTTTGGAAGGAATGATGCTAAAGCTGAAACTCCAGTACTTTGGCCATCTCATCTGAAGAGTTGACTCATTGGAAAAGACTCTAATGCTGGGAGGAATTGGGGGCAGGAGGAGAAGGGGTTAACAGAGGATGCGATGGCTGGATAGCATCATCGACTCAATGGATGTGAGTTTGAGTGAACTCCAGGAGATGATGATGGACAGGGAGGCCTGGTGCGCTGTGATTCATGGGGTCACAAAGAGTCAGACACGACTGAGCGACTGAGCTGAACTGAATTCATTTTCATTCCTGGAGATGAGAAAGGCTATCCACTCCAGCATTCACACAGTACCTAATGTCTGTTGCTGCTGCTGCTAAGTTGCTTCAGTCATGTCCGACTCTGTGTGAACCCATAGACGGCAGCCTACCAGGATCCGCCGCCCATTGGATTTTCCAGGCAAGAGTACTGGAGTGGGGTGCCATTGCCTTCTCCAACCTAATAGCTACTGAGTGGCAAATAATGTTCAGAAAGGAACATTCTATTGCAAGTGGATTAGAGTGGTGAGTTATGCCCCAGGAAACCAATCCTTCTTTATGAAATAGCTTTGTTGCTTTCAAAATCCTGTGCAGAGAAAGGACATTTCAAAGCAGAACATGTAATTAAGTCATTAATAAAGAGATATGTACGCTTATAGCTGATAAACATTGTGTTATGGCAGAAACCAACATAATACTGTGAATCAATTATCCTTCAATTAAAAATAAATTTAAACAGAGAAATATTGAATAAAGGATTGAAAACAAAACCCAAATCTCAACCACGCGAGATGAAAAAGAAAACTGTACAAATAAGACACTGAACAATATTTCCCTTATCTGGAAAATTAATGGCTTGAAAAAATAGTCTTTCAACTCCTTTCGAGTCTGTGATTTTAAATGGATGAAACAGGATATTAACTTCCATCATAAACCAGGGATCTAGGACCAATTCTACAAAAATCCCATCTTGTTAATGCTTTCCCTATCTCAAACAGGAAATTTAAAAGTTTCAAAAAATACTTTTATACCAAAGGGACATACACAAAAGGCACCAAGTACACTCAACTGAGAAGTTGGAAGTATATGTCTCATTCAGAGGTCATAACTAGTCCAGGTCCAACAATCTTCAAAGGCAAGATTTCAAAGATTCCTCAACCATTCATAAATTCATATATTCTTTATTAAGCTCCTACTATATTCCAGATACTATGAAATGTGGTGGAATACATAATTAACTATGGCATAGTGTTCACCATTTTATATAATAAATTTGATTTAAAATATAATAATAAGTTAATACAAGGGAAAGAGGAAATTCTGATTGAGTAAAGGACTGAATATTTAAAAATGGGTTACAGAAGTATTTGCTGTCGTCTAAATATGGGGTTGCAGAGTCAGACATGACTTAGTGACTGAACAACAACAAAATAATATGATTCCAATGCCTAAGAATGAAGAAAAAGGGATAATATTCAACAGGGAGGGAACAGCCTTAGCAAAGATAAAGAGGAAGTGTGATGTGCTTGGCAAGTATTGAGAATAGAGAAAAGTGTAGCATGCTTAATAGGCCTATGGGAATGTGAGTGTGGCAAGCAATGAGACAGGAAAAACAGGCTGGACTAAACGTGTGTGAGAGAGTTTGGACTTCATTTTGTGGGTAGTTTTGAATCATATAAGTTTTTGAAGCAGAAGGACTTGAAAGAACTCCTCATGGAGTTGGGAGGACAGAATACAAGAGATAAATAAGTACAGAGTACTGGGGCCAATGAGATCATTTACTGGCCTGCTCAAAAGTCCATGGGAAAGAACTTAAGGACCTGAATTCAGTAGAGGGCATGAATGAGTAAAGAGACTTTTCCAAAGAAGGTCAGTCTCAGCTAACACAAATTTCTAAAGAAATGCAAAACATCAAATAGCAACTTAAGTTAAAGCTTGTAAACTGGCTTAGGGAGTGGCCCTGATTGGATACGCAATGATTTGTAATTAGCTTATTAAAGAAGACTAAAATCTTTTGGCTTCTGTTTTTGTTAGACTGATAATGTTTGCTTGTAAATGTGTGCTCAGTAAGTTTCGGGAAAAAAGAAAAACTATTCGAAAATGTTTTGTTCCCTGAAAGTGATAAACATCTGTCTTGAACTACATTTGAATTCTTAGTTGTTTATCAATTCCATTTAGATGTGGTTAATGGCAAGTTAAATCATAGTGAAACTCATTCAAGAATCATTCTTATTTACTGAAGTATGAATGGAAGAGATTTATTTGTTCTCCCTTTAGTCATTCTCTATCTAAAATAGAAAATGGGTGGGTAGATATTAAAACAATATTATTATAGTAGTTGGTTTTGGGATAGAGGTTGGAAATGGGGAATGACTGCAGATGGGAACTTTTTTTTAGAATCATGGAAATTTCCTGAAATTAGATTGTAGGACTGGTTGCACTACTCTGTAAATTTACTAAAAGTCATTGGATTTCTATTTTAAATGGGTGAATTTTATGGTATGTAAATTATACCTCATTGAAGCTATTAAGAACATTATGTGTACATGTAAGAATTTTAAATCTGCTAAATGTAAATTTTATGCATGCTAAATCTGCTAAATCTAATATATAATTTGCAGTCATTTATCCAATAACCATCTATAGAGAAAATACTAGGGACAGGATAAACCAGTGCTTCTTGAATTTAATGTGTTTAAGAATTAACAGTGGATAGTAAATGGATTCTAATTCAGCAGGTCTGGATCTAGGTCCATAATTCTACCATATCAACAAACTTCCAGGTGATCCATGCACTGGCTGGAAAACCACATTTGAATGCCAAAGTTCTAGACACTGGGAATATGGCAAGGAATAAGAAAGCAGTTTTCTTGCTCACATGGAGCTGGCATTCTAGGAAAGGAGGCAGTTAAGTAATCAAGTAAACAAATAAAAGCTCAAGATAGTTTCTCATATATATTACCTAACTTTCAAAACAGCACTGTGATTCAGTATTATATCTCAAAATACTTGTGTTCATTGACCATCACATGTCAGGCATCACAACAGATGATGGAGACACAACTGTGAGCAAACCACCACCACTACGGATCTCATTTTACCATCAAAACAACCCTGCTGCTGCTGCTGCTGCTAAGTCGCTTCAGTCGTGTCCGACTCTGTGCGACCCCATAGACAGGAGCCCAACAGGCTCCCCTGTCCCTGGGATTCTCCAGGCAAGAACACTGGAGTGGGTTGCCATTTCCTTCTCCATTGTGTGAAAGCGAAAAGTGAAAGTGAAGTCGCTCAGTCGCATCCGACTTCTAGCGACCCCATGGACTGCAGCCTACCAGGCTCCTCCATCCATGGGATTTTCTAGGCAAGAGTACTGGAGTGGCTTGCTATTGCCTTCTCCGCAAAACAACCCTACGAAGTATGTAATACAATTCTCTTTATTTTACAGAAGCAGAAGGCCACACAACTCATACCAGTGCTGTGTCTCAAACCTAAGACCTTCTCGACCCTATGCTAGACTGTAATCTCCTCAATTTCATAATTACATTTGTGTGCTAGTCGCTCATTCGTGTCTGACTCTTTTGCAACTCCATGGACTGTAGCCTGCTAGGCTCCTCTGTTCATGGAATTCTCCAGGCAAGAATACTGGAGTGGGTTGCCATTTCCTTCTCCAGGGAATTTTCCCAATCAGGAATTGAACCTGAGTCCCTGAACTGCAGGCAGATTCTTTACTGACTGAGCTACAAGGGAAATATTGATACATTTAAGAAATGAGAAAGGTAGATTGCATTTAACATTAGAGAATGCACACCATGTTCTTTTGGGCTTCCATACCATTGGCGAGTTGTACTATTTGAACTATCTATCAGCTTAGCTCTTTCCTTTTTCTGGGTCTCACATTATTAAAATGCTCATGTGCTTATATGGAAGATTGTTATTTAGGTCTACATTTCTTTCTTTGCTACCAATTTCAGAACTTTCTGAGAATCTATTTATATTCTCCTCTCCTGGGAATTTGAAGTTCATCTTCATTTATCATCTGCAGATATGTTTCTCATGCTACTTACTTCCTTTTCTCAGTTCACTAATGATATAGTTAAACAAAATAGAACTCAACACTGACCCATGAGGACAGCTCCTCAGATTCTGTGTTCATTTTACGTCCATCATCCACTCCTTCAATGGAATGTCTTAGCTTAAAGTGTTCGTATTGGAACAAGAACAAGCCACTATAGTTAACAGATGAATATAAATTCCTAGATAAATATATGGCAAAAATATCTGAAAATCAACAACTTACTTGCATGAATATGAATAATGATGGAAATATAAAATTGGAATTATATTCTAATATATTTGAACACTATAATAGCTAACACTTACTGAACATGAATATGTGAATAACTTCATTATACTACTATCTTTAATTTAAAAAATTACCTTCAATATAACTACATTTCTCACCATCACCACTATTTCCCAGGCCAGAAACTGAGAGCCAGAGAGGTAAGATTATATCTCCAGGGCAGACTTTCTTCAAAATTTATGTATTTATCTAATACTGCTTATATTGCTACATTTTATACTGATATTTTTTGGTTGTCATTTTAACTGGGCTTTTAAGAAACTAACCATGTTACCCTTTTAATTTGGTATTTGAAACTTCTCAGTATTCTCCCAAAGAACACTTGGTTTGGAGAATCTGAACAACAGTGTGTCTCCCCCAACGAATAGTTGACTCTACTAGGATCAGTGGAAAATCCCATTGGACGGAGGAGCCTGGTGGGCGGCAGTCCATGGGGTCGCTAGGAGTTGGACACAACTGAGCGACTTCACTTTCACTTTTCACTTTCATGCATTGGAGAAGGGAAATGGCAACCCACTCCAGTGTTCTTGCCTGGAGAATCCCAGGGACGGGGGAGCCTGGTGGGCTGCCGTCTATGGGGTCGCACAGAGTCGGACACGACTGAAGTGACTTAGCAGCAGCAGCAGCAGCAGGATCAGTAATTTGGTCTGGCTTGTTCTAGAGAGAGTTGTTACTAGCTACCTTGAAATAAGTGTTGTGAAACAAATTCCAGTTTTTTATTTTAAAACTGAAGAAGTAAAGAGAATAAAAAAGCTTCAAGTATGTAAATGCCCTATAGTATTTAAACAGCTATGGTTTCAAGACAATTACATTAAGTACACAAATCTGGTTTTAATGACTGTGCTTAGAAGATGGGCAGAGCACTAAATATGTAAGTAATTGTGAACTTGGCACAGTAGCTCTGTTTATTTTAAGATCTCTTGCTGCTTTGGTTGAGGATGTTTACTTAACCAAACTCTATTAAACATGCTAGAAACATTATTGCAGATTTTGTCTCTGTAAGCACTTTTAATTGACAAGCTATGGAAGAGATAAATCACCAAGCATAATACATGATGGCAGAAGGACTAGAGCAGACACTAAGAGGACAGGCAGGTATCCTTTTATCTAGGACTAAAAAAAAAAAAAATAGTTGAATTAAGTGTTTCTGAAAAGCAAAGGACTGATAGTACTGGAGACTGAAGTTTACTTGCCAGACATCGGCTCTATGGGGGGGAATTGCTGGAGGGCATTTCTCTCCAGCGTGCTTTGACCTGCCAGAACTAGATGATTATTTCTCTCTGGTGTCAGGAAAATCCTGTGCTGGTAACTACTGTAAGGAGTTTAGTCTTCAAACCTTACCTAACTCAGTTACTCTTAAGAACTTGATAGGTACAGAAAATCTTAACCATCCATAATGCTATCTAAGCCTAGGAAAGAAGGAAACTCATGTGTGTTTCACAATGCAGGAACAGACAAGGAATCACACAGACTTCTGTCAATAATGATCCATGTGGAAACTCATATTTTAGTTTCATTATTATTTTTCCTTTCCCTTTCTTTTCCTCCACCTTCCTCCTTATTCATTTCTTCTTTGTCAGTATCTTAATCTTTATTATCTGTACCTTTATTTATCTTTGGAGGGAGTTTGTCTTAATCTCATTTTAAATAATTGCAGAGGCTTTTCCTGATAAAGATTGTTTAGCTTTATACAAACATTTAAAATACTTATCAGAAATAATTTGATAATTTCTATGCAAAATTTTTAAATATCATGTTCTCACAAAATAGGTTTGCAGTAGAGAACCAGTGGTTTTACTGTAAATAAGAGAACTGAAGAACTTTTATCATACACTGTAATTATTTATTAAAGTAACCTTGAAAGGCAGTGAATTGGCAGGCAGGAAAAAAAACACGTTTATCTTTACTATTTACCTCTCAACCTGATAGAGATTTTGAGCCATGGCTATCACAGAAATTATCTGATGTTCTTTTGATGACTGTTGACAAAATCACTCCAGGTACAAATCTATTTTAGGTGGTGTGTGGTCTTGGAGGGAAAAAAATAGCTTTATTTGGTTTAATAATGGGCATCCTAAAAAAGCCCTACCAAGGTTTATAGAAGGACAGGATTAACAAAATAATTCATCTGACAGAATAGCTATATGCTACATCTTTTTCTTAAAAGGTAGCATATGATACATAATTAAGTAACAAATGTACATTTTTAAATGAATTTTAAAAAATAAATACAATTTTTTTGAGATCTAAATATAATATCATATTATTGTATAGTTTCTTAGATACATAGGTCTTCTGTGTTCCATGGAATACTGTTTACAATAGTGTTTATGATCTAAATAATAAACTTGTTTATGTCAGTAATCACAGCACCACTTATTTATGAGAAAAGAAACCGAAAGTCTAGATGCATATTAATTACTTAAACTTGCAAGCAACCATTTGGAACACAGTTAGGCTGTTATAATACCAGAATTAATGCCATTAATTTAGGAATTATTATATATAGATTCCAGTACAGGCCAGTGGAAGAAATGGGGTTTCACAGTCAATAAACCTTTTTTGTTTAGTTGCCAAGTTGTGTCCAGCTCTTTGTGACCCCATGGACTGTGGCCCACCAGGCTCCTCTGTTCATGGGATTTTCCAGGCAAGACTACTGGAATGGTTTGCCATTTCCTTCTCCAGGGGATCTTCCAGATTCAGGAATCTAGCCCGTGTCTCCTGCCTTGGCAGGCAGATTCTTTACCCATGAGCCACCGGGGAAGCCAAAACAAACTTAGAGGTGATTTAACCTCCTCTAACCTTGTCTTCATCTATAAAATGGTAATAATAAGTTAACTATACAAGGTTTTAAGAAGAGTATAGGTAACAATGCCATATACTATGCATTTGAAAGTTGGTAAAAGAGTAGATCTTAAAAATTCTCGCCACACACACACACAAAACTATGTGAGGTGACGGATATGTTAACTAACCTTATCGAGATAGTCATTTTGCAATATATCAAACCATTATGCTATACACCTTAAACTTACACAGTGTTACATATTAAATATATATCAATAAAGCTGGAAGAAAGTTTTCAAGAAGACTCACATAAGATAATTTATGCCTTGACCTAAACCCAGTAACATAAATGTACTCAATATTTTAGTTTTCTTTACTTTATGAAGTGAGAGTTCTCTTCCTAAGGATAAAAGTCATGTTCCATCCATATTTGTATCTGCCCAAGTGCTTGGTAGAATGTCTTACACAAGTGGCTATTTAATAAAATCTACAGGGAAAAAAAGGAAGGAGAGGGAAGGACCCGATTCTAATCTTAAACAAACTCCTAATTTAGTATGAAAGATAGAACTTACATAAGTAAACATTTATGCTTGGAATTTATATATAAAAATAAGTACCACCCTAAAGCCACATACCAGCTGCTAAATTATTAGAGTCAGGAATGAAGTTTGTCTTGCTGCTCAATATGCATTTGAATGAAAGAATTCTACAACTTTCATAGAGTCCATGAAAATAAGAAAAGAAAACAGACAGGTTCGCTTGCAAGCCCCTAAAATAAGTCTGGAAGTACAAGGCATGGACAAGGATGAGACTGTGAAAATGTGAAAAACAGAAATGAAAAAACACTGAGTAGGAATCAGAATGTGAGGCTAGCCTCCAGATGTGAATGACTGGGACTGGGCAGGGGAAGCCCAGGGTCTCTGCCTGAAAATGAAGAACAGGAAAAGCAGAATAGATAGGCTAAAGGGACACCATGAATTCCTTTTTTTTTTTTTTAATGTTTAGATTTAGGTGATGGCAGAACATCTAAGTAAAGATGTTTCATAAACAGGATGAAATCTGTGACTGGGGAGAATATAAAGGTCAGGGCAGAAGAGGAAGATCTGGAAATTGTCTGCATAGAGGTGGGTGGTTAATGAAAACTGGGTCTCAAGTATCCTGATTTGCAGAGAGGACTCGAGCTTCAAACCACAGAAGAAAATGGAAAACATTTCCTATTTTAATCACGCTTGATTTTTAAGTATTTCTGGATTCTCTCTGGGAGTTGATACAGTACCAAATATATAAACTTACCCATTTACACAAGAAAAACACTTGAAATATTTCAGATTCAATTCCTTCCTTTTGTAGACAGGAAGAAGCTCAGAGGTGTGAATTGAAATGCTCAAGGTTATTGAGAAGTAAGTTTCCATTTGTTCATTCATTGAATAGGTTCAAATATGCAGATACAGATGAGTGCAAATATGGGATACTTTAAAATTCTATATTGACATGCATTTCTATTTATGAATTCTCAATCTTTTTATGACTGTAATTTACTCATATGTGTGCTAAGCCAAGGTATATATTGCCAAATTCAGACTGAAATTGAGGAAAGTAGGGAAAACCACTAGACCATTCAGGTATGACCTAAATCAAATCCCTTATGATTATACAGTGGAAGTGAGGAATAGATTTAAGGGTCTATCTCTGACAGAGTGCCTGATGAACTATGGACAGAGGTTCATGGCATTGTACAGGAGACAGGGATCAAGACCATCCCCATGGAAAAGAAATGCAAAAAAGCAAAATGGCTGTCTGAGGAGGCCTCAGACATATTCAATAGCTATGAAAAGAAGAGAAGTGAAAAGCAAAGGAGAAAAGGAAAGATATAAGCATCTGAATGCAGAGTTCCAAAGACTAGCAAGGATAGATAAGAAAGCCTTCCTCAGCGATCACTGCAAAGAAATAGAGGAAAAGAACAGAATGGGAAAAACTAGAGATCTCTTCAAGAAAATTATAGATACTAAGGGAATATTTCATGCAAAGATGGGCTCGATAAAGGACAGAAATGGTCTGGACCTAACAGAAGTAGAAGATATTAATAAGAGGTGGCAAGAATACACAGAAGAACTATACACAAAAGATCTTCATGACCTAGATAATCATGATGGTGTGTGATCACTCACCGAGAGCCAGACATTCTGGAATGTGAAGTCAAGTGGGCCTTAGAAAGCATCACTACAAACAAAGCTAGTGAAGGTGATGGAATTCCAGTTGAGTTCTTTCAAATCCTGAAAGGTGATGCTGTGAAAGTGCTGCACTCAATATGCCAGCAAATTTGGAAAACTCAGAAGTGGCCACAGGACTGGAAGAGGTCAGTTTTCATTCCAATCCCAAAGAAAGGCAATGCCAAAGATTGCTCAAACGACCACACAATTGCACTCATCTCACAAGCTAGTAAAGTAATGCTCAAAATTCTTCAAGCCAGGCTTCAATAATATGTGACCGTGAACTTCCAGATGTTCAAGTTGGTTTTAGAAAAGGCAGAGGAACCAGAGATCAAATTGCCAACATCTGCTGGATCATCGAAAAAACAAGAGAGTTCCAGAAAAACATCGACTTCTGCTTTATTGTATGTCAAAGCCTTTGACTGTGTGGACCACAACAATCTCTAGAAAATTCTGAAAGAGATGGGAAAACCAGACCACCTGACCTGCCTCTTGAGAAACCTATATGCAGGTCAGGAAGCAACATTTAGAACTGGACATGGAACAACAGACTGGTTCCGAATAGGAAAAGGAGTACATCAAGGCTGCATATTGTCACCCTGCTTATTTAACTTCTATGCAGAGTACATCATGAGAAACGCTGGGCTGGAAGAAGCACAAGCTGGAATCAAGATTGCTGGGAGAAATATCCATAACGTCAGATATGCAGATGACACCACCCTTAAGGCAGAAAGTGAAGAGGAACTAAAAAGCCTCTTGATGAAAGTGAAAGAGGAGAGTGAAAAAGTTGGCTTAAAGCTCACATTCCGAAAAATAAGATCATGGCATCTGGTCCCATCACTTCATGGGAAATAGATGGGGAAACAGTAGAAACAGTGCCAGACTTTATTTTTTGGGGCTCCAAAATCACTGCAGATGGTGATTGTAGCCATGAAATTAAAAGACGCTTACTCCTTGGAAGGAAAGCTTGTGACCAACCTAGATAGCATATTGAAAAGAAGAGATATTACTTTGCCAACAAAGGTCTGTCTAGTCAAGGCTATGGTTTTCCTAGTGGTCATGTATGGATGTGAGAGTTGGACTGTGAAGAAAGCTGAATGCCAAAGAATTGATGCTTTTGAACTGTGGTGTTGGAGAAGACTCTTGAGAGTCCCTTGGACTGCAAGGAGATCCAACCATTCCGTCCTAAAGGAGATCAGTCCTGGGTATTCATTGGAAGGACTGATGCTGAAGCTGAAACTCCAATACTTTGGGCACCTCACGCGAAGAGTTTACTCACTGGAAAAGACCCTGATGCTAGTAGGGATTGGGGACAGGAGGAAGAGGAGACCACAGAGGATGAGATGGCTGGATGGCATCATCGACTCGTTGGACATGAGTTAGAGTAAACTTCGGGAGTTGGTGATGGAGAGGGAGGCCTGGCGTTCTGCTATTCATAGGGTCTCAAAGAGTCGGACACAACTGAGCAACTGAACTGAACTGAAGGTATATATACTTAAATGACTCACCCAAAGCCACATACAATACAATAACTAGGAAATCAACTGTTTTCTACCAAACTTATATGTTCTTTAAAACCAACAAGCTGATGGTACCAAAACATTCACATTCAGAAACACTTTCTCATTTTAGTTGAAGTCAGAATAATCTATATACCTATATATGTGAAAGTGAAAGTGAAGTTGCTCAGTCGTGCCCGACTTTTTGCAACCCCATGGACAGTAGCCTGCACCAAGCTCCTCCGTCCATGGGATTTTCCAGGCAGGAGTACTGGAGTGGGTTGCCATTTCCTTCTCCAGGGAATCTTCCTGACCCAGGGATCGAACCCAGGTCTCCTGCATTGTAGACAGATACTTTACCATCTGAGCCACCAGGGAAGTCCTACCTATATACGTAAGATGTTTTATAAACTTCAATTTGACATATGAGTTTACTTAAATTGATTTCAGCCAAGTTATATGCTTGTCATGTAAAATATGAATACTCAAAACTAGAAAAAAGAGGCATGCTTTTCAAGTCACCTTTTATACACTCAAGGAAAACCAAAGGGAGGAAAAAAAAATATCTAGCATAAACCCCAGCACAGCTATAATCTAGGCTATCAGCTTTCAGTTGTTTATTTGGAAAAACACTCAATCACTTTCTTTGGTATTTAACCTAACTGCATAGTTTACTCAACTGACAGCAGTCAGAATTTTTTAAAAGGCAACTTCATCGAACTGAAAATTTTACATTGTTTGTTTTTGGTAATAGACTATGAAATAGTTACACATCATATGACTGAATGTGTCCACTGACAGAAAACTGAGTAGCTTCGAAGCAACTGCAGTCTATCATTATCTATTCGGAAAATTCTTTCACACAATGACGTTTCCCTGCAACTTACGTCTATCCTTAGGGATTATGTAAACCAATCACAGCAGGTCCTTTGGCCTGATTATCCTTTCATTGTTTAAAAAAGCTACCAGGTTCCCTCTGTGTTTCTTTATACCCTGATCATTCCTCCTATGAATTGGCATAAGCACTTGCTCTCTTGGTTTGGTTTTTCCTCCACAGAAGTTTCTCCCATTCACTTCAGACCTTCTGTACCGTGATAGAGCATAGTAGAACGGACAGTTAACTCATAAGCTGGACAGATCTTTATTTGAATCTCTGCTTGGTCACTAAATTGTGTACAGTTTAACCGTGGTTTTCTTACCTGTCAAATCTGAAATAAGAGCCATGCCCTCAGAGTCAGGTAGTGATGACAAAATGAAATGAAATCTTACATGGTTCAGTGCTTGGTTCAGCTCTCATCAAACCCACAACCCTAACAAAATCAGATCTTTGCTCCTGTTAAAAGAGGACTTCCATCGTGTTTTAGAATTAGGTATCATGTACTATCTACAAACCAAGGAGAATTAAAAATATACTTCAATATCTGCATGTTTCACGTGTGTACACACAGACATACACACAGCTTCAAAAGAGACCCTGACGCAACTCCACAAAATGTAATCACATGCTTAGTATCTTTGGCAATATAAATGAGCCAAAATGTAATAGGAAAGGAAAAAAGAATACATTTTGGCAAAGAAAGATAGTATAGACCAATAAAAACCAACTGGTAGTGCACTTTTTTTTTTTTTAATGTTACCATCTAACCCACTTTCAGGTTGTACTTTTCTTCTTATTCCAATTTATGTTTAAATCGTTATGGATACCATGCCTGCCACTATATCTCATTACCGGGTAACATATTTGTCAAGAAAGTATAAGAACCAGCAAAGCAAATCCTTTAAAATATTGTCAAATAATGTGAGCTGCTTCTCTTCTGAAAAAATATCCTTTTGTAAGAAAATGGTAACTCTTGGGAAAACTTTACATATTTTAAATGATTACCCTCACTCCTTATCTAGTTTATTCAGTTCTCTATCCCCAAATATAACTGTCTCAGCCTATTGCTTTGAAAGCTGGCAATAATTGCATTTCAACACACACACGNTGTAAGAAAATGGTAACTCTTGGGAAAACTTTACATATTTTAAATGATTACCCTCACTCCTTATCTAGTTTATTCAGTTCTCTATCCCCAAATATAACTGTTTCAGCCTATTGCTTTGAAAGCTGGCAATAATTGCATTTCAACACACACACGTGCAGTATAGAAGTACTGCTGAAACTTCACCTAAACACCCCTATATCTCATGAGTATTAGTAATCGAGCCTGTTAAGCATCTGTAAGAAGGTGCCACATTTTTTCTGTATAGGGCAAATAAGAAAACATTCTTTCAGCTATACTCATATTTCTGGTAACATCTGCACAATGTCTACATGTCAGAAATTAGAATTAAATATTCTTCCCTTAATGTGGAATGCCTAGCCCAGTCTTTCTTGCAAAATCCTCAAATCATTCTCTATTAAGCATGTTCCAATCACCTACCAGCATAATAGACTATTTTTTATCCTTTTTTCTACTTTATATACTTCTATCAGAATATGAAATAAGGTAATTGCTCTAACTTATTTACTTAGCTTTCTCCCTCTTTAGACCATAAGCTTTCTGAGGGCAGGGGAAATGCGCTGGCCATCCTGAAGGTCTTGAACAGTACTTAGCTCAACATCTTTTCCCCACTCCAGTGAATCTCTTTGGTTCAATTTTTTAAGACAAAATTATATAGAGGAAAAGACAGGGACTATAATTTAGGAGACCTGGGTTTCAGTCCTGGTTCTAGCTCTGTTATTGATCGATCTTTGACAAAGTTAATTAATTTCTAAGCTAAGTCACTTCAGTCGTGTCCGACTCTGTGCGACCCCATAAACGGCAGCCCACCAGGCTCCCCTGTCCCTGGGATTCTCCAGCCAAAAACACTAGAGTGGGTTGCCATTTCCCTCTCCAATGCATGGAACTGAAAAGTCAAAGTGAAGTCGCTCAGTCGTGTCCAACCCTCGGCGACCCCATGGACTGCAGCCTACCAGGCTCCTCCGTCCATGGGTTTTTCCAGGCAGGAGTACTGGAGTGGGGTGCCATTGCCTTCTCTGAATTAACTTCTAGGGACACCTAAAATAAGATGGTTGAACTAAACTATCTTTAACATTTTCCTTGGATTATAAATTCTGATTCTTGGATTAAAATTTCCTTGAAACTGAAAATTCTCAGTACTTAAGCACCCATCATATACTTTATAATGCAGTAGGAGCAGTGAGATATTTTTTCATTTTTTTTTAATCGAAGGATAATTGCTTTACAGAATTTTGTTGTTTTCTGTCAAACCTCAACATGAGTCAGTCATAGGTATATATAGATCCCCTCCTTTTGAACCTCCCTCCCATCTCCGTCCTCATCCCAGCCATCTAGGTTGTTACAGAGCCCCTGTTTGTGTTTCCTGAGCCATACAGCAAATTCTTGTTGGCTATCTATTTGAAATACGGTAGTGTAAGTTTCCATGTTACTCTTTCCATACACCTCACCCTCTTCTCCCCTGTCCCCATGTCCATAAGACTATTCTCTCTGTTTCTCCATTGTTGCCCTGTAAATAAATTCTTCAGTACCATTTTTCTAGATTACATGTATGTGCATTAGAATACGATACTTATCTTTCTCTTTCTGACTCACTTCACTCTGTATAAAAGGTTCTAGGTTCATCCACCTCATCAGAACAGACTCAAATGCATTCCTTTTTATGGCTGAGTAATAGTCTATTGGGTATATGTACCACAACTTCTTTATCCATTCATCTGTCAATGGGCGTTTAGGTTGCTTCCATGTTCTAGCTAATTTATATAGTGCTGCAATGAACAATGGGATACATGTATCTTTTTCAGTTTTGGTTTTCTCAGGGTATATGACTAGGAGTAGGATTGCTGGGTCATATAGTAGTTTTATTCCTAGTTTTTAAGGAATCTCCATAATGTCTTCCATAGTTGCTGTATCAATTTACATTCCAATACTGCAAGAGCGTTCCCCTTTCTCCACACCCTCTCCATCATTTATTGTTTGTAGACTTTTTGAGGATGGCCATTCTGACCGGTGTGAGGTGATATCTCACTGTGGTTTTGATTTGCATTTCTCTAATAATGAGCAATGTTGAGCATCTTTTCATGTGTTTGTTAGCCATCTGTATGTCTTCTTTGGAGAAATGTCTGTTTAGGTCTTTTTCCCACTTTTTGATTGCACTGTTTACTTTTCTAGCATTGAGTTGTATGAGCTCCTTGTATGTTTTGGAAGTTAATCCTTTGTCAATTGTTTTATATGTTATTATTTTCTCCCATTCTGAGGGTTGTCTTTTCACCTAGCTTATAGTTTCCTTTGCTGTGTAAAAGCTTTTAAGTTTAATTAGGTCCCACTTGTTTACTTTTGTTTTTATTTCCATTACTGTAGGAGGTGGGTCATAGAATCTTGCTTTGATTTATGTCATCAAATGTTCTGCTTATGTTTTCCTCTAAAAGTTTTATAGTTTTTGGTCTTACATTTAGCTCTTTAATCCATTTTGAGTTTATCTTTGTGCATGGTATTAGGAAGTGTTCCAATTTCATTCTTTTACATGTAGCTATCCAGTTTTCCCAGCACCATTTATTGAAGAGGCTGGATTTTTGAAAGTAGATTAGCACACTATTCTAATCAAAAAGACAAAATGAGACTGAGTCATCAATATTATTGTTAAAAATGCAAGTTACCATGCAGATGAATATAAAATAATCTGTGGTTAAAGTATTCAAAATTATAAGTACAGTTTCAGACTATTTGGGCATGATTTAGTACACTTGATGGCAAGTGAGTTAATAGTTCCCACGATGGCAATTGCATTAATAGTTCCCATGGAGAGTCAATGTGCTTCCAAAAGTTTCTAAATTGCTCTCAGAAAATCTCCATGAAGAGAGAATGTGGCTCAACATGTCTGTAGGTTATGCAGGGGTTTATCATGTGTGAATCACTGGCACTGGTGCCTAATGACAAACATAAAACTCCCAAACCTCAAACTATTAAGTATTGAGCAAGACATTTAGCAACACTGAAAGTTCTGAAAGTACACCTTACTTTGGCTTAGGATACCTATGGAAAATGAAGTTGAAGCTCTAATACTCCTGATGCAAAGAGCCGACTCATTAGAAAAGACCCTGATACTGGGAAAAATTGAGGGCAGGAGGAGAAGGGAACGATAGAGGATGAGATGGTTGGATGGCATCACTGACTCAATGGACATGAGTTTGACCAAGCTCCAGGAGTTGTTGATGGACAGGGAAGCCTGGCATGCTGCAGTCCATGAGGTCACAAAGAGTCAGACACGACTGAGTGACTGAACAATAACCACCTCTGGAAAAGGGCAGATTTTTAAGATCAAACTGAACCTTGGGTATCTTTATCCTTCACAGTCTCACACAGTTAATGAGGACACAGCAAATTACTCACTTTTCAAGCATTCATTTATATGTCAAGGTAACAGGCCAACCTTCCTCTGTTTCTGTCACTTAGTTCAAGTGTTAAACAATATTACTGAGCCCCCAAGTGAGGTCAACACTCTAGCATAAGGTGTTTTTCCTCAGTGAAATGAAACAGCTCTGTATGTGTGTGTTTACACACACACACACTCTCTCACATATATGAAGATTTTGCATATATAGGTAAAATCTTATGACACTATCATCAATAATGCTTAGAAGACTCCTTTAAATTTGGTTGGGCTTCCCTGGTGGCTCAAACGGTAAAGTGTCTGCCCGCGATGCGGGAGACCTGGGTTCAATCCCTGGGTTGGGAAGATACCCTGGAGAAGGAAATGGCAATCCACTCCAGTACTCTTGGCTGGAAAATTCCATGGACAGAGGAGCCTTGTAAACTACAGTCCACAGGGTCGCAAACTGAGGCGCGACTGAGAGACGTCACTTCACTTAAATTTGGTTAAGTCAATCTGATAGGGACCAGAGAGACACATATAGACAAAGATTATGCTTACACAGAGTTTCCTAAATATTTGAGTTTTAGCAGAGACTCTCTTGAGTCTCAGACTCAGGCATCAGTTTTATCACTTTACAATAATTATGAGAGAGAAAAATTATTTACTCTGTCAAAACACATAAGATAATGATTTGTAGTTCAGAGAATGGTTATTAATTTATCTTGGAAGATAAATTATGCTTCCACTCCTTTTCTGAATGGCATAGCACTCCTGTGACCAAATAACAAACCAAAACCCTGTTGAGTAAACTATAAAGGGAACATTCAGCATGACAAAGAGAGATTTACATCAAATTAACATATCTTGAGATGTTATTCTTCTTCCCTGCAGGGGTATTTCTGTCTAGACATCTAGAACTGATCATTAAAACCAATGCACTTCACCCTGAACAGGACCCTGAGGAAACATCTACACCCTAATTTGCACCTTCTAACTCTGCTTTTTCTATAACAGTGTTCTATGTGAGTTACATCACATCCCCTAGCATATCAGAGCACAGAGCTTCAGGAAGCATTTTACTGTTTTATTCACTGGATTATTCATTTAGGGGTATCCTGATCTCATCAGAATCTCATTGCTCCATGCATTATTCATTTTAATATTATTTCCAAAATCAGAATAGATATATTTGTATACAATGGGGAGAGAGAAAGAATAAAAACAAAGAGAAGAAACTTATTTACCCTTACTTTTATCCCTTGGAAATGTTCTTGGGTCCTGAGAATTCATTAAAAATTTACAATTTTCAGTTTACATAAAGTTATATATTACTATGGGCTTTTCCGGTGGCTCGGTAGTAAAGAATCCACCTGCAATGAAGATCTGGGTGCGATCCCTGGATCAGGAAGATCCCCTGGAGAAGGGAATGGGTACCCACTCCAGTATTCTTGCCTGGAAAATCTCACAGACAGAGCAGTCTGGTGGGCTACAGTCCATGGTGTCACAAAGAGTCGGACATGACTGAAGTGACTGAGCATGCATGCATGGACATATATTATTATATTCTATTTATTTCACAGTAGAGTAAAAGGAATAATAGAGTATGATTCTCTTAATACATGTTTTAAAATAAAATTCATTATAATAAGATTTTACTTACAAAGTAGAAGTCAGAAAGAAACTTGTCTTTGGAAAAAATCAAAGAATTTCACTATAAATGTATGTAAAACTATTAATCTTTACCAAAACAATACAATACTTTAATTTGTAACTTGATCCTAAATGCACTACTTTTAGGAAACAGGTTGAACTAGTAACAAATATGTGATTAGCTAAAACTGTGACTTTGCCAAAGTACTTCAGTTCCCTAAATGTATACTGTGGACCTCCTGTGCTGATTCATTTTCAAATTCTGTTTATGCTACAGGCAATCTGTCTATAGATCAGTGTCTGAGGACAAGCAACAATCAGAAACTTTCAGCTAACTTTTAAGCAACTAGTCATAATCCTACCAGAGAAGGCAATGGCAACCCACTCCAGTACTCTTGCCTGGAGAATCCCAGGGACAGGGGAGCCTGGTGAGCTGCCGTTTATGGGGTCACACAGAGTCGCACACGACTGAAGTGACTTAGGAGCAGCAGCAGCATAATCCTACTGGGTCTTAGAAATCAAATATAACTTCTCTTCAAAAACTCAGCTTTCAGAAGAACAAAAAAATGGTGTGATTAACAGAGATGTAATCACAGAAATGTAATGCTCTAAGGCTGCTAAGTTGCTAAGTCGTGTCAGTCGTGTCCGACTCTGTGCAACCCCACAGAAATGCTCTAAGGTAGAACTGTCCAATAGAAATCAATTGCAAGTCACAAATGAGATGCCACATACACAATTTTAAAGATTTTAGCAGCTCACACTTAAAAAGCAAAAATTAAACAAGTGAAATTAATTTTAATACATAATTTAAACTAACATCATGAATATTATCATTTCACAAGCATATAAATTATAGATAGTATAGTTTATATATCGTTGTACTAAGTCTTTGAATGAGATGTGAATTTCACATTTGCAGCACATCTCAATTTGTACCAGACACATTTCAAGTGTACAATAGTTACCTGCAGCTAGTGGCTATCATACTGAATGATGCAGAGAGAAGTATACAAAGAGTTCTGAGGGAATGCAAAGGAAAAAAAGATTGATGCTCCCTGGAGCATCAGGAAAATGGAACAAAAGGGTTGACTTTTGAATCTGACCTGTAAAGATAAACAGGAGTTTATAGGTAAAATAAAAACAGATTGTGGCCAGATAATGAAGCTTTATATTAAAGTTTGGATTTTGTCTTTTAAGCTATGACTAGGTTTTTAAGGCAAGGAGTAATAGGATCAGCGTTTTTCTTTCAAAACATAAATGCTGGTAGAATGGAAGATGAATTGGAAAATTGGAAGAGTAGAACCAAGTAGACTAGTTAGTTATGTGGCTATCGCAAATATGGGATATGGATTTAAATATCATCAATATGTTGAAGGTTCCCAAATATAGCTCTTCAACCAGATCTCTCTCCTAAACTTCAGACCTGACAATTTCATACCTAGCCAGTCCACTTGGATACTCTCAGTATGCAGCTCTGACATAAAATAATACAAACTCAGCTCCTAATCTTCCACTACACACAGGCTTCCCCACCTCAGTCGAGGCCCCTTATTCTTATAATCTAGCTGTTCAGCTTACAATATTAAAATTATTGTTCATTCCTCGTTTTCTTTCCATGTCCCATTACAATCCCCATAGGAAATCCTGTTGATTGTTCCTTTGACAGATATCCACAACCTGATCTCTTTTCTGTATTTCTATAGCTACCACCCTGCTCTGAATAACCAGTGTCGCTCACTGAATTGCTATGATAATTCCTACATATTTTCCTTGCTCTTTCCTTGTCCTCTAGGGCATATTTTCAGTACAGAAATCAGACTGGCACTTTTGAAGTTTAAACCGGCTTATCTTCTGAAATCCCCATTTCATTCACAGGTAAAGTAACTATGTGGCAGATCACACGATTCCCAACTCATCATTTCCTCTCTGTAATAGAATTATGCACTCATGTCCTTAGCTTTTAGTATTAAAATGTGACTTTTTAATATTTCTCCCAGGAGTAGACAGAATACACATCTTTGCTGCATTGACTTTGGGCCTGGTAAATGTCTTTCTTTGGCCAATGAAATATGTAGAAAAGAATTCATTTCTTTTGAAGAAATGAAGAAATGTAACTTCGTTTCTGAGTCACAGCTTCAAGAGACATCTTATGTTTTCACTCATTCCTTTTGCACTATGCCATCCTCTCTGAGAATGACAGAGCCCAAACAGTACTAGATCCACAATGAGAAGACATATGGGGCAGACTTGATCCCAGTTTGCAACCTGGACCCAAGCCCAGCCAATCCAAGCCAAGCTTAATAGAGTCACAACTTCCTGGCTGACCCCTGAATGCGAAATAAACACTTGTTGCTGGACATGAGGTTGCTTGTTACATATCACTATTATAGCAATAGCTGCTTAATATACTCTACAGTGGTCAATCAGACCCATTATGCATTATATACATTCCTTCCTTCCATCTCTCTTTCCTTTCTACCTACTTTTCTCTGTTTCATTTACTCCACTTCCACTGCTACAGACTCTTTATTATTCCTCAAATATACCAAGCATGTTCCTTCTTAAGGGTCTTTGCACTGACTGATCCCTCTGCCTAAACCATTTCTCTTCTAGATACCTATTTGACTCACACCCTTATTTCCTCCAAGTTAACTGTCAACTTCTCAACCAGGCCTACCTTGTCAGCCTATTTAAATTGCATGTCCATATAGATGGCTAACAGGCAGATGAAAAAGTAGTCAATATCATTAATTATTAGAAAAATGTGCATCAAAACTACCATGAGGTATCACCTCACACTAATCAGAATGGCCATCATCAAAAAGTCTACAAATGATAAACACTGGAGGGGATGTAGAGAAAAAGAAACCCTCCTGCACGTTGACTGTCGGTGGGAATGTAAATAGATCAGCCACTACGGAGAACTGTATGGAGGTTTCCCAGAAAACTGAAAGTTACCATATGATCCAGTGATCCCACTTTGGGCATATATCTGGAGAAAATTCTAATTCAGAAAGATAGATGCATCCCAATTCTCACTGAAGCACTATTTACAATAGCCAAGATATGGAAGCAACCTAAATGTCCATCACCAGATGAATGGATAAAGAAGAAGTAGTATATATACATAATAGAATATTATTCAGCCATAAAAAATAAGATAATGCCATTTGCAGCAACATGGATGGACCTAGAGATCACCATAAGTGAAGTAAGCCAGGCAAATAAAGACAAATACTGTATGACATCACTTATATGTGGAATCTAAAACATGACACAAATGAATTTATTTGCAGAACAGATATAGACTCACACATATAGAAAGCAAACTCACAGTTACCACAGGGGAAAGAGGAGGAGGTACAAATTAGAATTTGGGATTAACATATACACACTATTATGTATAAAACAGATCACCAACAGGACTTACTATATAGTACATAGCACAAGGAACTCTATCAGTGTCTTATAATAACCTATAAGGAAAAGAATCTGAAAAAGAATATATATATATATATATATATATATATACACACATTTAAAAAGAGGAAAAAATAAAACTGCACAATTAAAAAAAAAAACAAGTTTTATTATTAACTTTATTTTATGGGGCTTCTCTGATGACTCAGAGGGTAAAGAATCTGTCTGCAATGCAGGAGACACAGGAGACGCAGGTTTAATCCCTGGGTCAGGAAAGTCCCCTGAAGTAGGAAATGGCAACCCACTCCAGTATCCTTGCCTGGATAATCCCAGAGGATGGATAGGGGAGCCTGGTAGATGACAGGACTGCATGTAAAGTACGCCTCAATAAACCTAAAATTTAAAAATATAAATAAATTGCATGTTGATCCTCCAGTCCAAGGATGATGAAGGGGCATGAGGGAACTTTCTGAGGTTATACAAATGTACCATATAGGGTTATATGACATTTGCAGCAACATGGATGGACCTAGAGATCACCATAAGTGAAGTAAGCCAGGCAAATAAAGACAAATACTGTATGACATCACTTATATGTGGAATCTAAAACATGACACAAATGAATTTATTTGCAGAACAGATATAGACTCACACATATAGAAAGCAAACTCACAGTTACCACAGGGGAAAGAGGAGGAGGTACAAATTAGAATTTGGGATTAACATATACACACTATTATGTATAAAACAGATCACCAACAGGACTTACTATATAGTACATAGCACAAGGAACTCTATCAGTGTCTTATAATAACCTATAAGGAAAAGAATCTGAAAAAGAATATATATATATATATATATACACACATTTAAAAAGAGGAAAAAATAAAACTGCACAATTAAAAAAAAAAACAAGTTTTATTATTAACTTTATTTTATGGGGCTTCTCTGATGACTCAGAGGGTAAAGAATCTGTCTGCAATGCAGGAGACACAGGAGACGCAGGTTTGATCCCTGGGTCAGGAAAGTCCCCTGAAGTAGGAAATGGCAACCCACTCCAGTATCCTTGCCTGGATAATCCTAGAGGATGGATAGGGGAGCCTGGTAGATGACAGGACTGCATGTAAAGTACGCCTCAATAAACCTAAAATTTAAAAATATAAATAAATTGCATGTTGATCCTCCAGTCCAAGGATGATGAAGGGGCATGAGGGAACTTTCTGAGGTTATACAAATGTACCATATAGGGTTATATGAGTGTGCATATGTGACAAAATTATCAATTTGCACATTTAAGATATGTCACTATCACTACATGTATTTATTGCAAAAAGAAAAACTTTAAACAAATATTGAACTCTTAGTGTGTTTACATTTTACAGTGGTATTAGTATTCAATTCTGAAACTTTTTTTATGAGTCATGCAATTAAGTAAATATATTATGGATAATGAAAATCAAATTTCTTCCTTTGGAGAACATACTTTTATGTATGGGAGAAGGACAATCATACAGAAAATACAGTCTAATATTATAAAGGAACTTGAGACAGAAATGTGAACTAATGGCTTCCATACATACAAACAAGCATGCATTCATCATGCTTCACAGCTAGATTCAGATGAACATGTAGAAATAAAGATATGAGATAGAAATAGATATCTATCTTAACTGTTCTCTAAGAGGGCCTAGAAGCAACATTACATCAGGAAGAATATATACACACATTTAATGCCTTTAGTGCCCAGGTCTTGATTTCCATATACCATTCTCTACTAAAAGAAAACACAGTTCTTTGGATAAATGGCTAACTCCCTGGTAGCGGCAGGAAAATATAAGATCAACTAGAATATTTTGGTATATCGGAAGGTAAGGAAGTGCTCAAGGAATCATGGAGATGTCTCAAAAGGTCACAGTAGCCAGCTTGAAGGAAATCCTACTGATCAAATCTTGGACCATGTGTGAATCCAAATATTATAAAAAATGGATCATAATCTATTGAGTTCAGTAAAAAGCCATGAGTCCATCTAGTCTGAATTAACAAATGAAAAAAAATAAAGAAATTAAAGAAGGGAAATGCCTTCTTTATAGAATAAAGTGAAGTGAAAGTGAAGTCCCTCAGTCATGTCTGACTTTTTGCGACCCCATGGACTGTAGCCTACGAAGCTCCTCCATCCATGGGATTTTCCAGTCAAGAGTACTGGAGTGGGTTGCCATTTCCTTCTTCAGGGGATCTTCCCAACCCAGGGATTGAACCAGGGTCTCCCACATTGCAGGCAGATGCTTTACCATCTGAGCTAGAAATAATAATAGATTTAGAAAATCATCAATAGAGATAAAAGTGGTGGTACAGTGTGCTGAGAACAGATATTTAAATATTCTTAAAGTATTTCCCTACAAGTTACTTACTAATTATAACGTGAAAATGTTGACTTTACAATGGAGAATCCTTATTGATCACAACCAGGAGATCAAAGCTAACATCACCTACACTGGAACAACTCAGTGTCTTGTGACACCTGAAATAAAGTATTGAGAAAAACTTAATATACTTTTAGTGATTTTCTTCTAAAAAATGTATAACCTTATCAATTCCAGAGGAAATAAAGCAAATCTAAACCAAACGTCATTGGCCTGAATTCTTCAAAAATGTCAAGATTAAGAGATCACGTAAAACAAGAAAAACGTGACAATAAAATTCAATACATGATCCTGTACTGAATTTTGGGCCAGGAAAAACTGTAAATGACATTACTGGAAAAACTGGTTAAATGTGAATAAGGATTCTGGGTTATACAACAGAAGTATATCAATATTTTATATTCTGATTTTGATAATTGCAATGTAATTATTTTTTAAATGTCTTTATTCTTTGGAAATACACATTGAAATCTTTAGAAGTTAAGGGATACAATGTCTTCAACTTCTTCCCAAAAGTTGAGGAACAAAAGTCTATATATGCACATATTTTTGTAGACAGACTTATTAACAAAGCAAATGGAGCAAGGTCTGTGGTATTGGTTTGTACTATTCTTGTAACTCTTCTGCAAGAGTCTGAAATAATATCAGTTCTTTAAATCCCTTCTGCTGGTCACCACCTACTCCACTTAAATTATTCTGTGTTGTTCTTCTTTTCATAGCACTTACTACCTTTTAACATGCTACAGGAGGTTTCTTTACCACTAGCACCACATAGGAAGCCCATATTGTTTTTCATTTATTGTCTATTTGATCTACCTAGAACAACTAAAATGTAAATTTATAAGGGCACCCGCTATGCCACTTTTGGTTCCTTGATATAGACTAAGCTAGCGCCTGAGCTTCCCTGGTGAATCAGATGTTAAAGAATATGCCTGCAATGCAGAAGACCTGGGTTTAATCTCTGGATCAGGAAGATCCCCTGGAGAAGGAAATGGCTACTCCACTCCTAGAGAATCCACAGACAGAGGAGCCTGTTAGGCTATACAGTCCATGGCATTGCAAAGAAGTTAGCTCCTAAAAAGTGCTTGGCACAAAGTAGATGCTCAATAATTGCCAGGCTTACCTGTCCAGCACCAACTCCCAGAGCCTATACAAACTCATGTCCATCATGCTGGTGATGCCATGCCATCCAACCATCTCATCCTCTTTCGTCCCCTTCTCCTCCCGCCTTCAATATTTCCCAGCATCAGGGTATGATGAGTCAGCTCTTAGCACGAGGTGGAAAAAGTATTGGAGCTTCAGCTTCAGCATCAGTCCTTCCAATAATGCTCAGGATTGACTTCCTTTAGGATGGACTGATTGGATCTCCTTGCAGCCCAAGGCACTCTCAAGAGTCTTCTCCAACATCACAGTTCAAAAGCATCAATTCTTCAGCACTCAGCTTTTTTTATAGTCCACCTCTCACATCCATACATGACTACTGGAAAACCATAGCTTTGACTAGATGGACCTTTGTTGACAAAGTAATGTCTCTGTTTTTGAATATGCTATCTAGGTTGGTCATAACTTTCCTTCCAAGGAGTAAGCGTGTTTTAATTTCATGTCTGCAGTCACCATCTGCAGTGATTTTGGAGCCCAAGAAAATAAAGTGTGACACTATTTCCATTGTTTCCCCATCTATTTGTCATGAAGTGATGGAACCAGATGCCATGATCTTAGGTTTCTGAATGTTGAGTTTTAAGCCAACTGTTTCACTCTCTGCTTTCACTTTCATCAAGAGGCTCTTTAGGTCTTCTTCACTTTCTGCCATAAGGGTCATTTTGAGAAAGTAATTTAGTTATTCTGTTACCAAGTTTTCTAATTTCAAAAGATGAATATGACATCTGCTGCTGCTGCTGCTGCTAAGTCGCTTCAGTCGTGTCCGACTCTGTGCGACCCCATAGACAGGAGCCCAACAGGCTCCCCTGTCCCTGGGATTCTCCAGGCAAGAACACTGGAGTGGGTTGCCATTTCCTTCTCCATTGTGTGAAAGCGAAAAGTGAAAGTGAAGTCGCTCAGNAACTTTTTCACTCTCCTCTTTCACTTTCATCAAGAGGCTCTTTAGTTCCTCTTTACTTTCTGCCATAAGGGTGGTGTCATCTGCATAATCTGAGTTTATTGATATTTCTCCCGGCAATCTTGATTCCAGCTTGTGTTTCAAGCATTTCTCAAGATGTACTCTGCATATAAGTTAAATAAGCAGGGTGACAATATACAGCCTCGATGTACGCCTTTCCCTATTTGGAACCAGTCTGTTTTTCCATGTCCAGTTCTAACTGTTGCTTCCTGACCTGCATATAGGTTTCTCAAGAGGCAGGTCAAGTGGTCTGGTATTCCCATCTCTTGAAGAATTTTCCACAGTTTATTGTGATCCACACAGTCAAAGGCTTTGCCATAGTCAATAAAGCAGAAATAGATGTTTTTCTGGAACTCTCTTGCCTTTTCAATGCTCTGTCTCTAGCATTAGTAGACACATTTTCTCTGCTCATGGTTTGACCCAGTGTTCCATGTACTTCATACCTTTATGGTATAAGCAGATTTACCATTTGAGGATAGTCTACACTGGAAACAAAATATCCAAGTGCAGCATAAATTAAATTTGAAGAGGATTGCTCTAGGTCTGTTCTTGAAATGAGAGAGATCTGGGGACTTCCAAATGAGGGGGGAATGAAAACAAAGTAATATTTCTTCCATGAAGAGAGTTGTAAATGGGAAAGAGTCTGAGAAGTGAATATGTCTACAGGCTACATGACTATATCATGCCCTTTGTACTGTTATGATTTTATGAATTATTAACATATAATGTTACCCCTACTCAGTATAACAATTAAAATGTCAGTAATGATTATTGTTTTACTTAGGTCACCACAGACTCACTCTACATTGAAGCTTTAGGTCTATTCTTTGCATATATGACATTAAGTAATTACCAGTTAGTGAACTACGTATCATAATCTAGAATATAGGTAGAGTTTTTGCTGCCTTTATCAATCTCTTATTAAGAAAGCAAAAGGAAACAAAAATTCTGATGTTCTTGAGAGAAAAAAATATATCAGAAAAACAAGATCCCAAATCAATAATTTCACTTGAGACTCTGGGACTCAAAGATGACAGAACAGGTAATTATCAGTGTTTAGAGACTGGCACCTGAACAATATTTACTCATATGGGGAATGTCTTTACCTATTACATAATATAAATGAAATTTATTTTTTTATCTCTGCATCAAATAATGTAACCAGATGTACCTTAGCTTGGAATCAACATGTTTTCAAGTCTTGTGTGACTTCTTGCATTAGGCAAAAAGTGTTTTGAATTGAGGCCATGTTGTAATATTTCACATCTTTGTTTGAACAAAGCACTATCTTTAGTCATTTAAATACATTAGCTCACATAAGTCTAGTGACATTAGGTGTATTTCTTTGTACATTTATCATGAATAATGAGTAGGGATTATATGAAATTTACCCTGAAATAATTTGTGTTAGGCTTTCTTTGTTTCAATTTGTTATAATGTAGATACACTTAACAAAGCTTCAGTTCAGTTCAGTTCAGTCGCTCACTCGTGTCTGACTCTTTGCGACCCCATGAATCGCAGCACATCAGGCCTCCCTGTCCATCACCAACTCCCAGAGTTCACCTAAACTCAAGTTCATCGAGTTGGTGAAGCCATCCAGCCGTCTCATCCTCTGTCGTCCCCTTCTCCTCCTGCACCTAATCCCTCCCAGCATCAGGGTCTTTTCCAATGAGTCAACTCTTCGCATGAGGTGGCCAAAGTACTGGAGTTGCAGCTTTAGCATCAGTCCTTCCAAAGAACACCCGGACTGATCTCCTTCAGAATGGACTGGTTGGATCTCCTTGCAGTCCAAGGGACTCTCAAGAGTCTTCTCCAACGCCACAGTTCAAAAGCATCAATTCTTTGGCGCTCAGCTTTCTTCACAGTCCAACTTTCACATCCATACATGACCACTGGAAAAACCATAGCCTTGACTAGATGGACCTTTGTTGGCAAAGTAATGTCTCTGCTTTTCAATATGCTATCTAGATTGGTCATAACTTTTCTTCCAAGGAGTAAGTGTCTTTTAATTTCATGGTTGCAATTACCACCTGCAGTGATTTTAGAGCCCCCCAAAATAAATTCTGACGCTGTTTCCACTGTTTCCCCATGTATTTCCCATAACAAACCTTAGAAGTAGCTAAGTATATCTGATTTTAAAATTCATGTTTTAAGAGTAAATTCAATGATCAATCATTGATAGAATGTTTAAAATATGAAAATGTATTAGTATTTTCATTAAAAGCCCATCAGAGTTTGGTAAAAGTACTCTAAATCCATGTAAAATTGATATAGAAATAAAAATTACTTGAGTTCTTAGAAGAATTATATAGTATATTATGGCATATTGTATATGTTTAAAAGATTTCAGATTTTCAAAAGTGATTTAAAATCCATTGCACTAGATAAACTATCTGTAACTACTTGTTAGTATCCATATTACATGGTCTCTACAACTAGTTACACATTCTAAGCATCTGCTAAAGTTCAAATTCTGCTCTCGCTTCCTGTAGAGGAGTTAAGGATTATTTGCTTTTATATGGTTCATTTATGTCTGTGGTATGTGATAAAGGCGGTGATTTCTTGACACAGCAATATAGATGAGTTTTTCCCCATTAAAAGCTCTGTGGGGGAGGAACCCTTATAAATCACTGTGTGGTCCTGTAAATTGGGCAGTGTTGTGGGATATTTTCCTCACAGGTTTGGATCAGAATAATAAGCACACATGAAATTGCCAAGAACATCCAAAAAGAAAGTGAAAGCACCCAAAACAAACAAAATGAAGTCTAATATTATTTTAAGAAAAAATTTTGAAAAATTGCTCGACACAATTGAATTATTTCCAGGAGTGTCGCCAAGAATATGAAAATAAGAATAGGTTATATATGTGCTCCTATTTAAAATCAGAAAATTATAGAAATACATTACAGCTATAGTAATACCGGTAATAGCAAAACAAATCATATTCGTGATACTCTGTTAACTGCTTTTCCTTCATCTACTTTGTTTAAATCACCACAATCACAGTATGCAGTTAATATCATGTTATAGCTGAGTAAATTAACAATCTCTTTTTTGTATTTGCTAGAATATTGTGCAAATGCACTATGATATTTTATTTCAAACAATGCCTCTTTTAGGTAAAAAATATTTGACAAGATATAATTGCTGTCCTCACTTTTTATGGTTTTATCTCTAGTTTGGCAAATGAAGGTGTCCTCATATGTATATTTCTTAAAAAAAGAAAAGAAAAAAAAAAAAACTCTAGGGTTTGCATTAACTCTTTCCTATCATCTCTTTCCAAAATAATAATTGCCAACAGTAGATATCAATTGAGTACTGACTGTACACAAAGTACAGGTGTATTAAAGCCATTAAAAATGAGAATGTGCTCTCCTAACACTTAACAGTTGAAAATACACACACACTTTTTTTAACCTTATGATATCAGACACAATACCTTTCAAAGAACACAGTACCTT
This sequence comes from Cephalophus harveyi, assembly GCA_006410635.1. Lineage (NCBI taxonomy): Eukaryota > Metazoa > Chordata > Mammalia > Artiodactyla > Bovidae > Cephalophus > Cephalophus harveyi. Next base: position 367,678 of record SJYT01064228.1, on the reverse strand, counting down.
ACAAGAGTTGAGTTTTAACAGATATTGAACTTTATTTATAATGAGAAGAGAGCTTTTATCAATAGAAAATTCTGCTTCATTGTTAACAACACTGTAAATGCCTACAGAAGCAGATCTGTATATGGTAACATTTATTCTTTTCACATCTTCTCAAAGTGACTAAAATGGGTGATTCCTTTAAACATGGAACTTGCTATTTTATCAGTCATTTGAACAACGATTTGTGAGAGCTTCTGATTAGGGTATTCTAACCAGGAAATCCCTTTCATGGATCACAGCCTTGTCATGGCAAAGGGGCTTGCATAATTCAATGAAGCTATGAGCCATGCTGTGCAGGGTCACAAACGACAGATGGGTCATGGTGAAGAATTCTGACAAAATGTGGTCCACTGGAGAAATGAAAGGCAAACCATGCCAGTATTTGAGCCGTGAAAACCCATGAACAAGAACAATATGAAAAGGCAAAAAGATATGACACCAGAAGATGAACGTCCCAGCTGGGACAATGTCCTATATGCTACTGGGGAAGAGTAGAGGGCAATTACTAATAGCTTCAGAAAAATGAAGTGGCTGGGCTAAAACGGAAATGACACACAGCTATGCATGTGTCTGGTGGTGAAAGTTAAGTCTGATGCTGTTAAGAACCATATGCATAGGAACCTGGAATGTTACGTCCATGAATCAAGGTAAATCAGATATGGTCTAAGAGGAACTAACAAGAGTGAACATCAACATCTTAGGAATATGGACGGGAATGGGTGAATATAATTCAGAAGACCATTATATCTACTACTGTGAGCAAAGAATCCCTTTGAAGAAACTAATTAGGCCTCATGGTCAATAAAAGAGCTTGAAATGCAGTACTTAGGTGCAATCTTAAAAATGACAGAATGATCTTGATTCATTTCCAAGGCAAACCATTCAACATCACAGTAACTCAAGTCTATGCCTCAACCACTGATGCTGAATCTGACTGGTTCTATGGAGACCTATAAGACGTTTTAGAACTAAACCAAAGAAAGATGTGCTTTTCATCATAGGGGACTGGAATGAAAATGTAGGAAGTCAAGAGATACCTGGAGTAACAGACAAGCTTGGCCATGGATTACAAAATGAACAAGGGCAAAGGCTAACAGAGTTTTGTCAAGAGAACACACTGGTCATAGCAAACACCCTTTTCCAACAACACGAGAGATGACTCTACACATGGACATCACCAGATGGTCAATACTGAAATCAGATTGATTATATTCTTTTCAGCCAGAGGTAGAGAAGCCCTATGCAGTCAGCAAAAACAAGCCCAGGAACTGAATGTGGCTCAGATCATCAGCTCCCCACTGCAAAATTCAGGCTTAATTTGAAGAAAGTCCAGTAGGCCATTCAGGTTTGACCTAAATCAAATCTCTTATGATTACAAAGTGAAGGTAATAAACAGAATCAGAGGATTAAATCTGGTAGATATTGTGACTGAAGAACTATGGACAGAGGTTGGTAACATTGTATAGGACTCAGTGACCAAAACTATCCCAAAGAAAAAGAAATGCAAGAAGGCAAAGTGGTTGCCTGAGGGGTTTACACATAGTTGAGGAAAGAAGAGAAGCAAAAGCAAGGGAGACAGGGAAAGATAAACCCAGCTGAATGCAGAGTTCCAGAGAGCAGGAAGAAGATATCAATAAGAAAGCCTTCTTCAATGAACAATGCAAAGAAGTAGAGGATAACAATAGGATGAGAAAGACTAGAGATCTCCTCAAGAAAGCTGGAGATATCAAGGGAACATGTCACACAAGGATGGGCAAAAAACAAAAAGAACAAAAACAGTAAGGACCTACAGGGGCAGAAGAGATTAAGAAGAGGAGATTAAGAAGACTACACAGAAGAACTATGCTAAAAAAGTCTTAATGACAGGGACAATCACGAGGGCATGGTCACTCACCTAGAGCCAGACATCCTGGAGTGCGAGGTCAAGTGGGCCTTAGGAAGCATTATCACAAACAAAGCCAGTGGAGCAGATGGAATTCCAATTGATCTATTTAAAATCCTAAAAGATGATGCTGTTAAAGTGTTGCACTCAGTATGTCAGCAAATTTGGAAAACTTAGCAGTGGCCCCAGGATTGGAAAAGGTCAGTTTTCATTCCAATTCCAAAGAAGGGCAGTACAATTGCACTCATTTTCCATGCTAGTAAGGTTATGCTCAAAATCCTTCAAGTTACTCTTCAGTAGTATGTGAACTGAGAACTTCCAGATATACAAGTTGAGTTTACAAAAGGCAGAGGACCAAGAGATCAAATTGTGAACATTCACTGGATCATAGAGAAAGCAAGGGAATTCCAGAAAAACTTTGACTACATGAAAGCCTTAGACTGTGTGGATCACAACAAACTGGAAAATTCTTAGAGATGGGAATACCAGATCACCTTACCTGTCTCCTGAGAAATCTATATGTGGGTCAAGAAGTAATAGTTAGAAACTTACATGGAACAACTGACTGGTTCCAAATTGGGAAAGGAGTATGACCAGGCTATCTATTGTCACCCTGCTTATTTAACTTATATGCAGAGTACATCGTGTGAAATGCTGGGCTGGATGAATCACAAACTGAAATCAAGATTGTCAGGAGAAATATCAACAACCTCAGATACACAGATGATACCACCCTAATAGGAGAAAGTGAAGAGGAACTAAAGAGCCTCTTGATGAGAGTGAAAGAGGAGAGTGAAAAAGCTGGTTTAAGACTCAGCATTCTGGCAAATAGAAGGGGAAAAAGAGGAAGCAGTGACAAAAACCCTGTGGGAGGTGATTGCAGTCATGATATTAAAAGATGCTTGCTCTTTGGAAGGAAAGCTATGACAAACCTACATAGTGTATCAAAAAGCAAAGATATAACTTTGCCAACAAAGGTCCATATAATCAAAGCTATGGTTTTTCCACTAGTCATGTACAGATGTGAAAGTTGGATCATAAAGAAAGCTGAGCGCTGAAGAATCGATGCTTCCTAACTGTGTTGCTGGAGAAGATCTTTAAGAGTCCCCTGGACAGAAAGGAGATCAAACCAGTCAATCCTAAAGGAAATCAACCTTGAATATTCATTGAAAGGATGTTGCTGAAGCAGAAGCTCCAATACTTTGGCCACCTGGTATGAAGGGCCAACTCATTGGAAAACACCCTGATGCTGGGAAAGACTGAAGCAACTTAGCACACATGCATGCAATAATTAATAAAATTTGCTCCTGTCCTTAACAATTAAGGTATTGTGGATAAACCACGGACAATCAAGCTAAAGAGATTTTGATTCCTATTCCTTCTTAGCTTGGGCTAACTCTGTGAACTTGCACAAACTTCCCAACCTCCAAGAGTTTTAGCTTTCTATCTCAAAAATGGAGAGGATATTTTTTATTTGTCATACGTTTGTTAGAATTAAATGAGATTAAATGAATTTGGCACATAATATAGACTCAGACTTGGTAAATACTGGTCCTGTTCTTAGCCTTTTTGGCAGAAATCTCCACTCACCAAAATCTTCCCTAAACACATACTAGACATTCTGAAAATGTTCAATAAGTGAACTATGATAAGGAATTATGAGCCTATTTTTCATTACTGGAATTGGCTGCATAGGGATAAATTGACTATAGCTTTACATCCTAGAAGGACAAATGCTTGATGCATTTTTTAAATAATGGTGCCCAGTGCTTGGAAAACTGTGTAGTGTATGTTTCTACTTGTTGAGAAATGGTTATTCTCACAGAATGCTAACATGAATATACATTACTTTGCTAGAGATTGTCACTGGATCTCTGTATGTTTCCTTTGATCTAGAAATTCAACCTCCAAAAAATTTTGACAAAAAACAAATAGGAATAAGCACAGAAATGTATTTAGAAAGATGTTCACTGCAATTCTAATTATTATATAAACATGGTTAGAAATCTATATGTTCAACAGTAAATGATTAGGCAAAGTGGAATACATTTAAATAACTAAATTCTTACTATTATGGTGAGATGGCAAAGTACATTTCTTGATGTGAAAATAGGTACATATTATATACTGTTGTGACAAAATGCATCTTGAAATGCCATATATAGAATCATCCTATTTTTTGAATAAATTCATATTTTTCTAAAGACAAAAAATCTGAGGGAGTTTAATCAAACAATGTGAAGAATGACTATGGTTGACTCTATAGCAAGGCAGGTGATTTGCATTTACTTTAGTCTATGTGTATATTTTCTAATTTTCCAGTGAGGAACTCTGAGTCATCAACTGGAAAATAAAAACAACTGCTTAAAGTTCAACTCCTCTTCATTTCCCTTCTGCTCTTTGCTTCATTGGTGGTATATTTCAAAGAACAGAGCATAACATGTTATTTATACAGTGTGGTCTATAATCCCATCCTATCCTTTTTTAAAAAAATTGATGTGACCTTGAATAGCCTAAATAATAAAATAGTTGAGAATAAGTTTTGTAGGGAGAGTGACTAGGTTTGTGGGATGTTATCAGCACCATTTAGATTCTCTTTTCTAGCTCAAGACATGTCTCTTTTGTAGTGGACAGGACTGAATACTCTGTTTACTTGTTACAATAGAATTCAATTTCAAGACAAATCATTTAGAGCAAGTTTGGGGCTAGTTTTCCCTCACTTTTGAGTATCTGTTAGTATTATAGATACTTTGATATAATGTTTCAACTACTTTTTAGTCATTAGAGTAAACTGATGTCTTTCTACATGTATAGGAATATAGGAGAAGTACACACCAAGTAGAAAGTATTGCATTTTCTACTCAAAAGTACTACATGTATTACTAACAAATCTAAGTGGCATGCTAATGAATTGAGATACAGTGTACAAGCCTAAGTATCTAATTTAATATTCTGGAGAGGCTTGAATTCAGGATGGAAATTTCAGGTTTCTCTGACAAATCTCTTGTACCTAGCATTGTTCCTGGCTCTTTAATTCAACGTAACATTTATTTTTCTGCCTTTAAAACAAATACATCTATGCTACTGTTAAAGTGGCCTGTAAAATACATTTGTGTACTTTTGTTGAGAAGGCAAAGAACATACAATAGGAGCCCTATCTAAGAGGTGTAAATGTCTACGTGTCCTTTCCTAAAACATTGTCTGTGCTTGTAAAATGAAGTGGTCTGTAAACAGCTTCTGCTGGCCTCTAGTGACCTTTGGCTCCCATATGTCGTCCTCTCTACCCACCTTCTCAAAATCCTCTCTCCAAAGCTTTTACTCAACCTAAAAATAGCTTCCAGATGTCTTGCGACCTCACTGTGTAGCCTCTCTTCCCTTTACTAAGGTTATATGGTTAGGAAAGACAGCAGAATGGGTTTAACAAAGGACTTATATTTGGTTCAAAATAAGTTCATTGCATAGCAGTCCTTTCTTTGTCTCTATATGAACAGTTCAGAAATATAGAAAACTGTTTTCTGTAACTTTATGTATAAATAAACAAAAATTTGAAGTTTTAGCATACTTCCTTGGTTTATATTTCTATTTTTTTTCTATATAATTTTACAAGGAGCTGTCCCATATATCCAACTAATAAGTGACAAACTCTAACATACTGAGTCACTTGCTAAAGATCCAAATTGAATTCTCTGCTCACATTTCCAAGAAGTATCTCCTGTTTTCCCACATCCTATGATTAATAACCCTTACCAAATTCCCAAGGTAGGTAAGTGGTTTAACTCTCGTCTTTCATTCTAGGAATGAAAGTCAAATTAATACAAAAGTGTTTGGATCATGTACGTTGGTGAACCAGTTTATGTTTTGAATGGGGCACAATATTTCAAAAGGAAAGTTCATTAATAATAAAATTGATATTTATGGCAATTCCTGACCTGTCTTCATGAATCATTGTAGGTAAACTTTCCTATTTGGTATGGTTGTTGTTAAATATCCCTTACCTGTGGCCAAAACTACAATAAAATATCTCCAATAAGACAGGCAGTGGGGCCTGACTAAACTCTCAATCAAGGCTTTTATCTTTAAGAATGAACTTGTTTGAAGAACATCCCTCCTCATTAGTTTCTTTTGTCAACATTTTCAAACATAGAAATAGTCTTAAAAACATCCAAAGTATAGGACTTTGAGATTGGAATGAAGCCATAAAAAACTTTTTTTTTTTAAGAAGTTAGAAAGTTATCTTCACTGGTTTTCTACCATGTGGAAAGTATTCCTGAAACCTGAGGCCTCAGCACATCAACTGATGGGAGAGCACTGTCATTATATCAAAATGGAGTTCATTATGCTTTTCCTTCAAAAGCACAAAACCAAAACATCTTAGGTTCAGAAATGTTCTTTGTGCTATTATAAGTAGGTCAATCAAACATCATTTGATCAACATTAAAACTGAAAGCTGGGTAGCAGTTGAAGTTACAAATAGTTTTCTGTGAACTTGGATGTCTTGAGCAAAGTTGAGATGTTTGCATAATCTTCTCTGTAGCAACAACATTCCACATGCATATTTCTCTTTAAAAAGAAACTCCATGCTCAGTGGTATTCTGGGTTCAAGGCTTGAATAAAAAGCTTCTCAAGTCAAATGGCCTGATCTAAAAATTGAGCTGTAGAGAAGGTCACAAGTGTTTTGACTTCTCTTTTAAATCATTTATGGATGACTTAAAGTCATATATTGACTCAAAATACGAATTTACTTAAATCTGTGAACTTGAACTTTTAGCTATTTTGCCCAATATCTTCCCCAAAACCTTCCCAAATGTTTACAATGCCTATAAACAAGATAAATCAACATACACAATACTGAGCGGAGAAGAAAGTGAAATGCACAGTAAACCTGTTTGTATAAGTTTTCTTACGGCCCAGAAGTAAAAAGTTTTCTCAAATCCTGGAAGTAAAAAAAATGTTAAATGTGGTCTACCATTTTCATGTCACCCTGCTTATTTAACTTATATGCAGAGTAAATCATGAGAAGTGCTGGGCTGGATGAAGCACAAGCTGGAATCAAGATTGCCGGGAGAAATATCAATAACCTCAGATATGCAGATGATACCACCCTTATGGCAGAAAGTGAAGAAGAAATAAAGAGCCTCTTGGTGAAAGTGACAGAGGAGAGTGAAAAAGTTGGCTTAAAGCTCAACATTTAGAAAACTAAGATCATGGCATTCAGTCCCATCACTTCATGGCAAATAGATGGGGGAACAGTGGAAACAGTGGCTGACTTTGTTTTGGGGGGCTCCAAAATCACTGCAGATGGTGACTGCAGCCATGAGATTAAAAGACGCTTACTTCTTGGAAGGAAAGTCATGACCAACCTAGACAGCATATTAAAAAGCAGAGACATTACTTTGCCAACAAAGGTCTGTCTAGTCAAGGCTATGGTTTTCCTGTGGTCATGTATGGATGTGAAAGTTGGACTATAAAGAAAGCTGAGCACCGAAGAATTGATGCTTTTGAACTGTGGTGTTGGAGAAGACTTGCGAGTCCCTTGGACTGCAAGGAGATCCAATCAGTCCATCCTAAAGGAGATCAGTCCTGGGTGTTCATTGGAAGGACTGATGTCGAAGCTGAAACTCCAATACTTTGGCCACCTGATGCGAAGAGCTGACTCATTTGAAAAGACCTTGATGCTGGGAAAGCAGGAGGAGAAGGGGACGACAGAGGACGAGATGGTTGGATGGCATCGCCGACTCAATGAATATGAGTTTGGGTAGGCTCTGGGAGTTGGTGATGGACAGAGTGGCCTGGTGTGCTGCAGTTCATGGGCTCACAAAGAGTCGGACATGACTGAGCGGCTGAACTGAGCTGAACCATTTTCATGGCATTTTTCCAAACTATAAATCTCAGTTTATTATGATACAACATTTAATTTTTTTAATGGAAATATAAAACCTAGAGACCCAAATGTAAAAAATAAAAAGCAAAACTCTGAATTATACTTATCTTGAACATCTTACTTTCTCAGAAATATGGTCAAGACAGAATTTAATAGAGCAATATTTTTATGTTTAAAATTATTTTGGTTTGTAGCCAATGGGAGGCATGCCTCAAATTATAATTTTTTTTCAATATAATTGAGTTGTATCATACGATACTTGATTTTTACGAATCCAACTATATGGCTGGTATCATAACTTTACTCCTGTGACAAATAACAGAGTCTACTCAATGATATCACATCTATTCTATATTAGGTATTAGGTTGTACATTTACTAAATTATTATGTAGTAATACATACATACATAGTGTGAAATGAAATATTTCCTGATGTTTCAGTAAACAAGAATGTCACAGTCATCAGGGATTCCAGCCTTCCCAATGTAAATTTCTGAGCCCAGGTAGAATAATACTGGCTATACAACAGCCATTAGCCACTTACCCCAATAGGTGAGAAAAGAAAGTGCAAGAGTCAGCCATCCACCACACCCACCACCCTGTATGGTGAAGGAAGAATTAAGGATGTGAACAGTCAAGAAGCAGGATACTGGCTCCAGATAGCTGCTGCTGCTGCTAAGTCACTTCAGTCGTGTCTGACTCTGTGCAACCCCATATACGGCAGCCCACCAGGCTCCTCCGTCTCTGGGCTTCTCCAGGCAAGAATACTGGATTGGGTTGCCACTGCCTTCTCCAATGCATGAAAGTGAAAAGTGAAAGTGAAGTCGCTCAGTCGAGCCGGACTTTGCGACCCCATGGACTGCAGCCTACCAGGCTCCTCCATCCATGGGATTTTCCAGGCAAGAGTACTGGAGTGGGTTGCCATTGCCTTCTCCACCAGATAGCTGAGATGCATATAAATGAAACAAATTCAGGGATGCCAGACACTTGCATCTTCCCATACATAGAAGAGTGCTAAACCCCTTATGTGAGATATCTGGTTTTCCTAAATTAACAATTATCTTTTAATATTCAGATTACCTGTCCCTTGTTGAAAAGTTATAGCCTGGCTCCTCCCCCCATCTCCTTAGAAACAGTTCTCTCAGGGTCACCTGGGAAGCTGTTTCCCAGACTTGAAGTCCTCATAATTCCCACCAAATAAACCTAGCTCTCAACTTTTAGGCATTACATTTTTTTTCGATTTCACAGCAGCAGTCCATAAAGTTTCGTTCACAAGTCTGAAATTCCTGAGTAAGATGCTCCCAAAAGTATAATGTAGAGATGGAAGAAGAATATAACTGTCACATGCATGATGTGTCTTACTCTTACTTGGATATAATGATAATGATCATAATAATAATAATAATATAATAGTAATAAAGAAGTGATAATAATAATGAAGGCTGAGCACTGAAGAATTGATGCTTTCAAACTGGTGCTAGAGAAGACTCTTGAGAGTCCCTTGGACTGCAAGGAGATCAAACCGATCAATCCTAAAGGACATCAATCCTAAATATTCATTGCAAAGACTGATGCTGAAGCTGAAGCTCTGATACTTTAGCCACCTGATACAAAGAGCTGACTCACTGGAAAAGACCCTGATGCTGGGAAAGATTGAAGATGGGAGGAGAAGGGGACAATAGAGAATGAGATGGTTGGATGGCATCATTGACTCAATTTATGCTAATGGGTGAAGTAGTTAACCAACTAATCAAATGGACACTTTACGGGGAATTAAGCATCCCTGGAATATACTGTAATATGATTATCAATTAACTCAGATTTCCACATGAGACTGTTTTGTGGTTTCTAAGGTGAAAATTGAGCCTACTTACTCCAAATTAGTTCCAGTAAACAAAATTTAAAATAATAAATATATTTTTGCTCACCTCAATCTCTCTTTTCCAAGAGGTAAGTTGCCATGTATAACTGCCAGAACTACCACTAAACCTAAAAGCAGCCGGCTGAGTTGTTTATATCTCACAGTCTTAGTCAACTGAAACTATTAATATGTGGATAAGTCTCTTTACCAGAAGAAAGTTATTTATGTCATTGTCTGAAATTTAAACCATTCAGTATGCCTCCCGATAAGTTTGAATTAGGAAATTACATATATACACATACATACACAAAGAGGTGAAAATATACCTAAGGGAATTTTTTTAGGACAATAAATGTAGGTGGAAGTGAACTAGTTATTAAAACTATTTCAGCTCTTTACCTATAAAAGCTATTTTTTAACAGAAAGTTATGTTCATACTGAACATGAAAACAAAAATAAAACGGAGAATCAATACAACATTCTGCTGTATCCAATAATTACTTGCAAGTTTCTGCAACTGAAGGCCAAGTTGGGATTAAGACAGTTCTTGTTCATCTATAGCTGAAATTCCAGGATGCACTGATAAACAAGAATTGACTGATGTCTGCCATTAACTACAGTGGTCTGCTAACTGGTCTTTGTGACTGGAGTATTTTATGTTGAATTCTAACATGCAGGATGTAAACAAGAGTAAACAATGAGTTTATCTTTGAGATTCCATTAACTTCCATTGTCTATTTCAATGTATTACAGAAAAACTGCTAATAAAAGATCTGACTTGTGAATTTGCATTATAACTTTAATAAACTCATCAAATGCTCTTAGAACTATCCATATTAAAAGAAAGTCTGAGTTCTCTGACCCAGTTATAGGTTGGAAATGCCTTTAATCAAAAAGTAGAAGTATCATAAAGTATAAATTTTCTAAAGTAAAACAATGAAAAAATTAATTTTAAAACATTTTGAACAAGTCTTTGCAACTATATCTAGCAGATAATCTGGTGAGTGAAAATGAATAATTGTATCTAAGGAGTGAGAAAAAAAGGGCTTCCCTTGTGGCTCAGAGGTTAAAGCATCTGCCTGGAATGCGGGAGACCCAGGTTCGAGCCCTGGGTCAGGAAGATCCCCTGGAGAAGGAAATGGCAACCCACTCCAGTACTCTTGCCTGGAGAATCCCATTGAGGGAGGACCCTGGTAGGCTACAGTCCATGGGGTCACAAAGAGTCGGACACGACTGAGTGACTTCACACCAAGGAGTGAGAAAGTATTAAAATAAAAATCAAAATGTTATGTTTCATGCAGCAATATATTCCTTATTTCAAATTAAAAAATTGAATTTTTTTTTATAAATTTCAATTTCTCTCTTTTCTCACTAATTAAATATTGAACACATTGCACATGGGTCCAAGAGGTCAAATATTATGTTAATTGCCTCACATGTATTATCTCATTTAATCTTCCCAATAGTCCTATCAAATAAATTCTATTATCCTCTCTTTATGTGTGACACATGACAAAATTAAGGCCCCAAAGGTTAAGTAACTAGCAGAAAGTCACATAGTTAGCAGTTTAAACCCGGGATAGTCAAACTTTAAAGCTATTTCTCATAATTCCAAGAAAATCTGCCCTCTAGTCAGGAATAAAGGTTTCTATTTTTTTTTTTTTCTTTGAATGCTCAGAGCATTCATTCTCAGCATTTATTATTAGTATTAATTCTAAGAGCTCTAGATATGTAAACTTTTGTGTCCTGGTTTTTCAAACTCTTTTTTTTTTTTACATCTCACATGAAGTAAACTTTGGCTTCATTTCATATCCAAAGAGCAAACTTGTCCACATTTCCAGCAACTAGATGGGGATACACAATAAAACATTTTAATTAAGTAAAACATTTTAAGCCAGTAGAACAAAATGAAAAGCTGATTAGGATTCAACTCATAGTATGTGGGAACTGGGCATAAATAAGAAAATCCACTGTGCCGTACTACCAAAGATTACAACAGCTTCAGTAGTCAAAACTCAGGGATGATCGCTGTTATTTTTGCTAACACAAGCTTTATGCTATTTGGATGCATGGTCAAACCAGTTCACATAACATAAGTTATTTCTAGTCTTACATAGTCTTAGACCTTTTAAAACATGCTCAACTGCCTTTCCAGAATGCCACTTTATTAGGAGAAATAAAAACACCGAATAAACTGTACAACAGAATCAAAATGCAAATTTTCTCTAAAACTCATTTTCAACTTTCTGTCCTTTGCTTTAGAAATAGATGAACTAAGAACAAAGCACTGTTTGTTGGGTAAACGCTAAAACTGCCTATCGTAAATTTCATGGAATCCAAGTAATTTTCACCAGATTCAACCTGCCCTATGAAAACACGCAGAAAGAATCATCACAATTTCACTAATTCATTTTGGACATTCAAGTCTCTGTGTTAGGCTTCCATTCAAGAGACAAGACACATGTGAGTCTTTCACAGTATGAGTGTGATAAAACACACCAGGGATCCTCTAAGTAGACTTGTTCAACAATTCCAACATGTGGTGGAGTGTAACAGGATTATTTTAAATTCTGTGTATCTAGAAGCACATTCTACAGCTTGTAGAGATTCCCAAACTTGTTTTTTTGGGGCAGGGGCGGGCGTTGGAGGGGCTGTGAAGGCTGAGGAGCAGGAATCAGGTTGGGGGTGGGATCAGAGTTTAAAAATTTTAAGTAGGACATGTATGTACAGAACATGTCTTTGGATGCATATAAAAGGACTAGCGCTTGCCTACTTGGATGTTGTGAATAAAACTAAAAATTAAACAGGATTAAATTTTGCAAAATAGATTGAACCAGGAAATTATGACTCAAACATTTGTGCATAATGAGTGAACACTACTCTGCTGTTGGACACATGAACAACTGCAGATCTTGATGTAACTATGCCACTGTTTTCACCTAGTGTCAGTTTAAATCCTTGCTAGAAAATGAAGGCCTTTCTAAAGAAGGATTTCTGCAACACATATACAAAAGATAAGCAGAGAACACCATGTGCTAGTCAACTTGCTGCAAGATTAATGCACATGGGGGTAGAGTGGAAAACTAACATTCAACTCAATTATAAATTTTATGATCGAGCAAAGCAATTCTAGTTTTCTCTCATTTAGATGTAATTTTCAGTTAAATCCTAACAGGCAGTAACTCTTCACAGGAAGGCATTGCCTGGATCGGGTCTAATGTAAGAAAGTTATGCTATACTCTATAATAAGATTCAGTAATTTACATTTGGTCTTCTGTCAGATTAGGGAAGGGGGGAATAATCAAAAATGATGAATATCCTTTGTTAGGTCTATATATTGCCTAGGGTTGCCTGAGTCTCCCCGGGTATTTTGGACTTGAGAGGCATATTGGAGCAAGTCTAGAACATACAAAGCATCAGGAAGATTACGGAACCTCTTTTTGAAAATGAATTTTATTTTAAAATGTGTAAATAAAAGCATTATTGACTAGATAATTTGTTTCAGCTACACAAAAAAACATTGGGTCATACTATTAGTATCTAAAATAAACATTCAGAGATGACAGTCTTTGGAGCAGATAGCAGATAGGGGGCTTTAGAAATTGAGGGGTTAAATGCATAAGAAATTTACACCTGAAGTTGCTGGCTCTCATGGCCCATCTCACAGGTGATCATCAGACTATTACACCTGGGAATCCACAGATAAAGGAATAAAATGTGACTCCTGGGTTTGGAGGTTCATTTAGTAGTAAAAGCTTATGAATCACAAGCCAAGACCAACAAAAATGTATAGTTGTTCAACTATACATTTAATACAACCTCAGTAAAAAGTACAAAACTTCTAAAGGAATTTTTATTTTTTACAATCTGTAAACTAATTGCAAGCATAACACAAGCAACTAATCAAACAACGAATGCTCCCTTAAAATAAAAACTAAAGAGTAAGAAAGCCATATCCTGAGTACAGAAAAACAAACATTAAAAATAAGCTACATTTATCTCTCCATTCCTTAGCAGTCCTCTAAGATGGCTCCCAATCTTCCCTCCATTCTAAAATTGTAATACCTATGTGTATACACACACACACATTTCAAATTCTATGTACAGCCACTGACAATTTCAGTGGCTCATAAATGACCTTTTTTAAAAGGTTGAAAGTTCTCTAGGATAAATTAAAGGATTGCTTTAAAAGCTACATAAGTATTTGTCTCAATAACATTTTGGACATGTAAAATATATTCTAAAGATCAAGATGCTCAAATAAAATAAAACATACTAAGTGCATTATTAAAATTTAGACAAAGATTGAGAGTAAGTTAAAATAAGTGTATTTTTTGAACTATATGTACAGGATATGGATACAGTGTACTTTGGAAATTAGCATTCACTTGGGACTAGATCTGGCAATGATTAAATATCTGAGAGTCAATTTAGTACTGTAGGCAAGAACATGAATTCTGAAGCCAGTTAAGTGAATTCATAGATTTGCCACTTAACAACTACGAGACACTGGACAACCTCTTTATGCCTGTTTCCTCATCTCTACAATGGAGATAATATTTACTCAGATGAGGATTAGATAGGATTATACATGTAAGGAATCTGAAACAGTTTCTGGGATATGATAAAAGGTTAAAAAAATGTCAGCTAAACTATGTAAGTGATCTTATAGGTGGAACTTACCCATGTGAATCATGGCTTTTCCAGCTACAAAATAAGAGATTGAATAAGACAAGCTTTTATAGTCCTTTGATGATTTTTGTCTTCTATCACTCAAAATACTTAAGTAGAAAACATTCATTTATTCATTCAAGTAATACTATTTATCAAGTCCCTACTATGTTCTAGACAGTGTACCAGATGCTAACAATACTAAGATAAAAGCCTGCTCCTGACTTCTAGGAGCTGATCTGGAGAAGCAGTACAGGGTAACAGTTAGGAGCCCTAGCTCTGGAATCAGACTTTCTGGGACTTAAGCCTTTATGATTTTGGACAATTTCCTTAACTCTCCATGCACTAATTTCCTCTCCTTTGAAACCAGGTCTCCCGCATTGCAGTCAGGTTCTTTACCAGATGAGCCACAAGGGAAGTCCAAGAACACTGGAGGGGGTAGCTTATCCCTTCTCCAGGGGATCTTCCCTGACCCAGGAATCGAACCGGGGTCTCCTGCATTGCAGGGGGTGGGAGGGGATTCTTTACCAACTGAGCTATCAGTGAAGCTAAATAAACGAAGATGCAAAACAGTATAGAGACCTCAAGGAAGTTTCCCAGAGGAGGCAATATTTGATCTCATATTAAAGAATCGAGAGAAGCGGTTGAAGAAAGTATAGCACAGTTAAGTATTTCAATGTGAAATATTTTTTAAGTAACAAAATTTCATCAAAAAATAAGCAAGTAAATAAGATTTACTCCACTTCAATACACATTGATTGAGCCATTCACATACATATTCATTTCTAAATAAATGCAACATAGCATTCACTGAGGTCGCCAACAGATGTCATATGCCAGGAAAAACAATCCAGATAACCATATTATTCCTCTAGGGGAACATGATCCTAAATACAAATGCCTCTCAAACTGGTAGCATTTTAAAAGGAATTTGAGGCAAGGGTCCACTGTGGCATTCATGCCATCACATCACTCATTTAACTTTTCCCACATGATAACTGTCTTCAAATAGCTGGGAAGCTACAAGTGAAAAGTGAAAGTGAAAGTCACTCAGTAGTTTCCGACTCTCTGTGACCCCATGGACTATACAGCCCAAGGAATTCTCCAGGCCAGAACACTGGAGTGGGTAGCCTTTCCCTTCTCCAGGGGATCTTCCCAACCCAGGGATAAAATTCAGGTCTCTCGCATTGAAGGCGGATTCTTTATCAGCTGAGCCTCAAGGGAAACCTAACAATACTGGAATGGGTAGCCTATCCCTTCTCCAGCGGATCTTCCTGATCCAGGAATCAAACCGTGGTCTCTTGCATTGCAAGCGGATGCTTTACCAGCTGAGCCATCAGGGAAGCCCTCCAAAGGTTTGGCCCGCTTTAAGGTTCCAATTCTCACATAATTCAGTGAATACGTCCCATTCACTAGCTAATGAGCAATAAGGTGAATCTTCCCATCTGGGAATAAAAACTTCATCAACCTTAATCTCTTTTTTCTTTAAGAGTGGCATTTTGTCTCACAAATCCTGCTCACAGAGCCAATTAATGTTTTGCCGAAAGTTTTCACTTTCATCTCAGGTTCGAAGGATTTGTTAACAAAATAAGCCACTCATTATAGACAAATAAATAGTACAGATATTTATTAGAGAATTACCTAGCTTACTTTCAATATACTAACATTAAAAGAAGAGAAAAAGAAAGAGCAGAGAGTACATCACCAAACTGGGTTTTGACCAACATCCAGACTTCAAACGGTACAGGGAAGTCCCGTGTCACAGCACATCTGGAGTCCCAATAAGGAAAGGGTCCCAGGCAGCACGTCCACTCCATGGGTGAGACTTCAGATACAAAGTGCACATCAATTTAACTGACATATTGCTAGGAGGTGAATTACTAAGAACAAGTCCTGGGAAGACTGCTATCTAGGAGAGCTATCTAATGGTTAGAACTGCTGTCCCTCTGGGAGCTTTTATGCTACCCTTCTAGTTCCTTAGTGTCATTCCAGGCTCCAGGAGCATTCATTTCAGGAAAAGAAAAAATCATCAGTTCAGGGGTGTAATAGCACATATTTGAGAGGTCAGCCTCAGACAGGTTTTGTATGGAGAGAGAGGATAAACAAAATGACTTCTAAATTCCCACTCAATCCTAAGTGCAATTCAATTACTTGAGTATCCATTTTATTGAGAAAAAATGTGAGTTGGGAAAATGAGGATTTCCTTTACAGTCCTGTTTATGTGTATTGACTTGGTGAAATTATCAATAGACCACCTTTGAATTTCAAAAATGTCCATTGTCACAAGAGACTATTAAGTCCTTTTTAAAGTGATATGCCTCCAAGAGTCTGTCAACCAGTCCCATGGAGATTGACAAGCTGGATTCTATGTCTGAAAAGAATAATCTCTTTTTCTTACTAGAGTTTTACTACACTAAATGCTAGTATCATCTATTGTTCCTCTCAGCTACAACCCTAAGCCTATCAGGCCTGATGTGTCATATACATTCTATGTAGGTGAGAGTGAGAAAAAAAATTAAGAAAAGAAAATCATGCCTAAAATCAAGGAAGACCAAAGCATTTAAGCTTTACCTGAACACTGGATGTTAAAAATTAAAATTGAGGAATCATACCCAGATTCAATCCCTTATTTTCCAGCCCTACCATTACCACCATAAATAGGACTTCATTTCCTTTGCAGGATTATAAATACAATGTTGAAATACTAATCCTCATCTTAGTTAACAATTGTCTTAGTTAACAATCATGGCTTGTCTGAAGATTTAGAACACAGATTTGTCAGATGTGCAGAAGACCAAAGTTATGATTAAAGCATAATTTGTTGGATAAGAGGTTAAAGATTCTTAAAGTTCTTAATGGGCTAACCCAAAAAGCCCACCCAGAAAAAAATACAGTTTAATGTAGATAAATGGAAAGTTTGATGTTTGGGTTAAGATGAAACAAACAAATATGAGGAAGGACAGAAGCAAAACTGTTTGCATAACAAAAATCTGAAGAATTATTTGATAGTGACCAATGGTGTAATAAAGATACTAAGAACGAGTTATCTTTGGGTTGAGAAAAAGAGAATGTCCAGACAAATGAACAAAACAGCCCTAAGGTTTTCATAACTTTTGGTCATCTGCACATCTGACAAGTCTGTGTTTTAAATCTTCAGACAAGCCATGATTGTTAACTAAGGCATGGTGAGGATTAGTATTTCAACATTGTACTTATAATCCTGCAGAGGAAATGAAGTCCTATTTATGGTGGCAGTGGTGGGCTTCCCCTGTAGCTCTGTTGGTAAAAAGTCTGCCTGCAATGCAGGAGACCTGGGTTCGATTCCTAGGTCAGGAAGATCCCCTGGAGAAGGAAATGGTAACCCACTCCAGTACTCTTGCCTGGAGAATCCCATGGACAGAGGAACCTGGCAGCCTGCAATTTACGGGGTCGCAAAAGCTGGACATAACTGAGTGACTAAGCACACAGAGCACATGCTTTTCTGTATGTTAGGAGCATGTGTGGCACCGTGTTTAGCCTATATTTGAAGGTAAAATAGCCAGAAGACTATTATGAACAAAGGAGGAAGGAAAGAATGCATAGCTTTGCAAAAATTTAGGGAGGCAAAATAACAATCTAACAACAACAATACTATAACAACTGCAA
>SJYT01064228.1:333163-349677 GCA_006410635.1 Cephalophus harveyi | reverse complement strand
CATGTGTGGCACCGTGTTTAGCCTATATTTGAAGGTAAAATAGCCAGAAGACTATTATGAACAAAGGAGGAAGGAAAGAATGCATAGCTTTGCAAAAATTTAGGGAGGCAAAATAACAATCTAACAACAACAATACTATAACAACTGCAATACTGATAAAGCAGTGTTTTCAATGTGCTGGATTTCACATAAAACAAGTCTGCTTTGACTCCTGCATAAATCCTAGTAGGTAATGTCATTAGCTTCCTTTTTCAGGTGAGGAATGTGATATTCAGAAGAAGTAAGATGTCTAAGGATTACTTTCATGTTAACTCTTTGAAGGCATTTGTGTAGAAGTAAGAAACACTTGTTTTCTCCCAAAGGGAAATGAATGGAAGCTACAACCTGATACAAAAGAAAAAGTCCAGGTAGTTATAACTACATTAGAATGGAATTATCTGCTTGCCTACTAGCAAGTTCTCCTTTGCTACATGTGATCAAGCTGAGGGGAAATGTAAGAAACAGAATTTGTATTAAAAAAATATTCCTGTGTTGGTTGGAAGGTGGGGTTAGGTAACCTTCAGGTTTCCCTCCTTCAGGTTTCATGAACCTGATTCTAAGAAATGGGGTACTTCTGTTGTCCTGGTATTATATACTATGTAGGTCAAATCAAACTAAATAGAAAAAGTCATTCAAACCAGTTTTATGCTGAACTGACAGATCTCTTCAATTAAATAGCTGTTCCAGTTTATCTATGTAGACATACCCGTTAATCTGTTTATTTAATTGGTCACATTTCATTTCGGTTTTCTATTTTTAAAAGCAAGCTTACAAATATCACCTATACGTGGTATTAAAAGCAAGACTAGTAACAAGGTCCTTATTCACAAGGTTATAGAATATAGTTACTTCAAAATCTCTCAGTCCCCTCTCTAGATATATGCAAAAGATTGATAATGCTGGATGGAATGAGCATCTAACAAAGCTACTTTTGAATATGTATTGGTGTCATAACAGAGAAACTCTCAGCCCAAGTTTGACACTGGAAAATAGAAGTCTTATTCCATTTCTTGAGCCTGCACCCTCCATGAATGCAAACTCCTCAGATCCTACCAGAGTGCCCTGGTAAGTGGAGGGAAACCTTCCAACTGCGATCAAATTACAAGGTCTTCAGGAGAGAATGTTACATATTAAATTAGCCCATGTGGCTCTGCATACACAGCTAGCTTCCTTCCTTCCTTCTTCTCCCCCTGTTTTTGTCAGTTGTTTCAGAGTCAAATTCAGGTGGTCAAAAAAAAAAAAAAAAAAAAGTAATCATGGATTGTATGCATGGAGCAACAATAGAGAGACTGGGAGAACCGAGAGCAAATATTTGCTACTGAAGGAAGTAGAACCACAAAACTCTAGGGTTTCCCTGATATAAATACAGAGATAATCAGAGAATATAGACAAATTGGGTTCATTCATTTAGTTCTTTTTTGAAAATTTTTAGGGCACACTGTATGGTATGTGGGATCTTAGTTCCCCACCCAGATATCAAACCAGTGCCCCACGCACTGAGAGTGCAATGTCTTAACCCCTGGACAACAAGGGAAATCCCTATTTTTTTTTAAGGTAAATGTTTATGTCTATAGTGCATCAGTAGCTGAGCAGGTCAAATCCTGACCAAGTCCAATTCTTTATTTTATATTCTCACTGTCTCTGTCTCTTCTGTATCTCTTCTTTATTGTGTTAGCTTAAAATTATTTTATTAATTTGATTAATATCCATGTCCTCCTAGACTGTACATCCTGTAAAGTTAGGTATGATATCTATTTTTGCTCACTTTTGTTCCCAGAGTTTCAGGACAAAGTTGGCACAAATGATACTAGTCAATAAATATTTAGTGAATGAACAAATTAATAAATGCAACTGTGGAGAACACATTTTGATTAATCTCAGGCTCTATAAAACATCTGCACAGATTCCAGGACACACTTTATTACATACAAAGAATGCATCTGCAGAAAAGTTTAAGACAAAAGCCATTTTTACACTGTTGAACACTACCATTAATTGTGTCATCTCTAAAGAAAAGGGCAATACAGACAGTCCACAAATCAGCCTTAAATTGGCCAAGCTCTAGAATGTTTTTCCATCCCTAATTTATGAGATTTTATCACGGCAATCTTTTTTTTTTTTGGAAGACCAAGTCAGATTTCTGACTTTTCAAATTATACTTCATAGGCTCCTAGCTAACACACAACAGATTTGTCTTGAGTGACCAAGCAATGAGATCTGACATCAGGCAATATAGATAACACCATACCACATCTTAAAAATACCTTTTCATGAGGCATACAAAAGAATAACATGATGCAGATTTTGTTGGCTTGCTTGAGTGGTGCCCTTAACCATTTTCTGTAAGCTAAAATAAGCAGGGAATATTTCATCATTCGTCTGTATGCAATCTATAATTACAAGCATCTGTGATGCTCATTACAAATGTTACAAAATAGAGGAGTTAAAACCATATCTAAATTTACAAACTAGAATACTTTCAGATCTGAATTAATATAATAAAATTTTCTGGGTATTTTTACAGGAAGTATTTCAATAAAATGATATAGCTCTGATTTCTTGATGTTACAACTCATAGCCTTTCTAATGATAGAAAAAAGGAAATTGATAACACTTTTGGAAGAAAAATTATATCCTAGTTTTTCGTACTAAAGGTATAAGCCTCAAGGGCATGGAAGAAAGACATTCATAGAGACTGTAATGTTTTGTCAAGTATGTGCTTATTAGCAAATTTACTAATTTTTTTCATTTGCATTAGTGTAGGAGGGTAATAAAATACATCAGATTGCACTTAATGCATCCTTGGTGGCCTGGCAAATTCATTTTTATATGTTCATATAGGACTTTATTTTTCAAAAGTATAATATTTTCTGCACCTAACTATCATAAACAATAGCATATGTCATAGGTTTCTATGCCAGGTAGGGAAAGCCTTATCTCTCTTATTTTAGGAAGCTTTTAAAAGATTCTTGATATCTGAGAAGTTGAAATATATTATTTTGCAGGTTTTTGCTTTTCAAGTAACTGTAAAGAGGAGTCACTGTGTACCAAAACTATTCTCAGATTCTTGCTGAAAGAATTATTCTTAGTACAACAGAATTATCTGATATGTCTTCTTGAAGTCTAGAGAAATCCATCGCATGGTATAATCACAAAAGTCTATCAAATCCAAAACAGTACACATTTTTCCTAGGATGTGTTTCTGCTTGTTTGTCTCTCTCTTTCTTTTTCTTTTTTTTTGTTAAACTAAACTCCACATTTCGTTCAGATTTCCTTAATTTGGTCCAGAATCCCATTCAGGATATTACATGACATTTATGCATCCTGTCTCCCTGGGCTCCTGGTACTTTGATAACTTTGACACTCTTGAAGAGTGCCTGTCATATATTTTGTTGACCATCCCTAAAGTGAGAGTTTCTGGTGCTTCTGTCATGATTAGACTGAGGTTGTAGGGTTTGAGGAGGAGACCACAGAGGACAGTGCCATTCTGTGTTATTTTCATAGCACTGATAAGCAGACACACTGTCAGCATGACTTACCACTGTTGATACTGATTTTCATCACCTGGCTGAGATAGCATTTGTCAGGTTTCTCCACTGTAAAGTTACTCTCTTTCCCCCTTGCATACCGTACTCTTTACAAAAAAGATCCTGTGCACAGCCCACACTTGAGAAGTGAAAAGTTATGTCCTACCTCCTTGAGGGAGAAGCATCTATAAATTATTTTAAATTCTTCTTCACAAGAGATTTAGTCACTGGGATCTGAACATGGCAATCTTAAAGTAGTCGTCATCTGATTATTATGAAGCCATGTATCCCTAAGAAATTCATTTCTGTACAGTTTGTACAGAAAATGTTAAAAAAAATTTTTTTAAGTTGTAGTCTGTCAAACATAATGCTATGTGCCAGGTTTTGTTATTAGGTGTTGGTAAATCTTGTCTCATAATCACCATAACAACGTTATGAGGAAGGCATTATTATTCTTATTTCATAGATGTGGAAATTTGAAGCTCAAGAGGGCTAAAGTAGCCTGCCAAATTCACACATGCAATCCATCATATGCTGAAAAGTAAACTCTCTCTCTCTATATATATATACACACATGTACATATGTGCACAAACATATATGTGATTATTATATTGTATATTATGAAACAGCAGAAAACACATCAAAGACTCTGCTTTGCCTTTTTTTTTAAGAAGAGAATACTTGGCTAATTGTAGGTTTCTAATTTAGTCCCATTCATTTACCATTATAAAGAACATAAATAGCTTCCCTGTCATCACAACCACTAGAACTGGCTGACACCTGGTTTGAGGTGTCCAGTTCTCTAGGAGTTGTAGTCATTTGCATGAATAAGACTCCTTGATATACAGTTATGAGACTGTAAGTGGAGAGTACATTTTAAGATGTGAATTTCCCAGTGAGCATATTTTATTTTTAAGCATAAAAATGTTTTTTTAAATATCCATATGTTCCACGTTACAAGACCATTATTCTTGCTCAGCAAACATAAAATGTCTCTGTTTTTACAGAACCAGATTTCCACTTAAAAATTTTATCTAAAACTTGCATGACTATCAGGATACACATATTTCTAATGTTAACCAGGAATCTCTGTGCTGTAAAAGTCACAAAATTGAGTCAGAAGGCAGGACCTACTTCATAAGTGCTGAAGAGTATTTCACATTTCTTATCACAAAATGAACATATTTACAAACTTATAACAAGCCAATTGAAAACAAAAGACCAGACTCAGGTTGCTTGAAAGTAAAAAAGCATGCCACATGAGTATATATGTCAAATAACATTTAATATACCTAATGCCTGTCTGAACAGAGATACCTCTGGTACCTAACTGATTTCTCAAGGAAATGATTGATGTCTTTATTTTCAAAGTGGAACCATGGAGCTTAATTTTTTTCAGTGAAATGAAGTTGCTCAGTCGTGTCCGACTCTTTGCGACCCCATGGACTGTGGCCTACCAGGCTCCTCTGTCCACGGGATTTTCCAGGCAATAGTTCTGGAGTGGATTGCCATTTCCTTCTTCAGGGGATCTTCTTGACCCAGGGATCGAACCCGGGTCTCCCACTTTGTAGACAGACGTGTTACCGTCTGAGCCACCAATTTGAAATAATCAAACACATTTAAAAAATGAAATCATTCCTTTAGGCAGTATATATACATCATACAAGTAGAATAGCACAGTTTACATCTTGCCTGAGAGTACAAGTGTATATTTTTAAGTGGCTAGAAGCTAAGGTTTATTAACCTTAGACTTGGTAAGTAATTTGAATCAATTCTCTAACACATTTTATACTATAAATGTGTGATGTATATCAATGACTGGAAGACAGAATGGGGCTCTTTACCTCTAACTGAATTAAGAAATTTTAAAACAGCTTAGGAGATCCTTTCCTCCTCTCATTTGTAACATTGAGAATTATTCTAAAAGTCAACTGAAGTTAACAGCTCATGTGTCACAAATACAGAAATACTTTCAGCTATAATTTTATGTTTTTTCAGTGAATACGTATTACCTGAATAAAGCACCCTTCTAATGTCCCCCGTTCTAAAATATTAGTTTTGTCCTTGATATTAATAAATATTTCTGCTTTATTTTTATTTGCCTGAGTGCTATTAGGATTTTTCCCCCTAGGATTTCTTCTGTTACCTAATTCTTTAGCTGCTTTCCTCATCCTTTAATCTGTTTACCTTATTAACCTTCTAACTTTAGGCAAGGGTGACAGTCATGAGGGCCACTCTCCCCACCACCCCAGGTTTTGGTTATTCACCTTTTTATAATGAAACTAACTACAGAATACAAAACCATTTCTCATCATTATTACTATTTTGTCTGTGTCCTTCAAAATTGGAAGGCCATTTCCGTCATTTTGCTTGTCACCTTTCCTATCAAATTCCATTGCCTAGTGAGTAGCAGGACCTGTACCGCACATATTTATAAGCCATCCATCTCTCCATCCATTTAATCAAGAGAGATGCAAGGAACTGCTGCAGCATAGAACGAACAAAGTTCAGGAAGAAGAAGAAATAAATCACGATATTATAATAGAACTATCAGCATTTTACATCAAGTACCTCTTGAGAAACCTGTATGCAGGTCAGGAAGCAACAGTTAGAACTGGACATGGAACAACAGACTGGTTCCAAATAGGAAAAGGAGTACGTCAAGGCTGTATATTGTCACCCTGCTTATTTAACTTTTATGCAGAGTACATCATGAGAAACGCTGGGCTGGAGGAAGCACAAGCTGGAATTAAGATTGCTGGGAGAAATATCAATAACCTCAGATATGCAGATGACACCACCCTTATGGCAGAAAGCAAAGAAGAACTAAAGAGCCTCTTGAAAGTGAAAGAGGAGAGCGAAAAAGTTGGCTTAAAGCTAAACATCGAGAAAACTAAGATGATGGCATCCGGTCCCATCACTTCATGGCAAATAGACAGGGAAACAGTGGAAACTATGGCTGACTTTATTTTTCTGGGCTCCAAAATCACTGCATATGGTGACTGCAGCCATGAAATTAAAAGACGCTTACTCCTTGGAAGGAAAATTATGACCAACCTAGACAGCATATTGAAAAGCAGAGACATGACTTTGCCAATAAAGGTCTGTCTAGTCAAGGCTATGGTTTTCCTGTGGTCATGTATGGATGTGAGAGTTGGACTGTGAAGAAAGCTGAGCGCCGAAGAATTGATGCTTTTGAAGCGTGGTATTGGAGAAGACTCTTGAGAGTCCCTTGGACTGCAAGGAGATCCAACCAGTCCATCCTAAAGGAGATCAGTCCTAGGTGTTCATTGGAAGGATTGATGTTGAAGCTGAAACTCCAGTACTCTGACCACCTGATGCGAAGAAGTGACTCATCTGAAAAGACCCTGATGCTGGGAAAGATTGAGGGCAGGAGGACAAGGGGACGACAGAGGATGAGATGGTTGGACGGCATCACTGACTCAACGGACATGGGTTTGGGTGAACTCCGGGAGTTGGTGATGGACAGGGAGGCCTGGTTTGCTGCGATTCATGGGGTCGCAAATAGTCAGACATGTCTGAGTGACTGAACCCAACTGATTAGGATTTTAGGTATGGCTAGAAAATAGAGAACCATGGAGAAAATTGTGAGAGATGAAACTACAGCAATGTGCAACATCTACCTTAAGTAAAATAGGGCATCTGAACTTCATTCTGAGGGTACTTTAGGTCCACTGATGCCTTTTAACCAGAAGAATGGCATGATCAGGTTTTGACTTTTGAAAAGTTCTGGTTGCCTGATGTAAGTGCACTGGGATAGATATTATGATGTTTCAAACTTCATATGTATTGTGATATAATCATAACTTCCTTAATCTCTCCACCATATGTCTTCCTGCTCTCTTTGTTATATCAAATCCTGAAGCATTTAATCCTAGTTTTATATTTTAAAAACCAAGCTCACCCATTCACCTTCTGTTTTAGAACTTATCTTTCTATCATTATTAAGTAAAAATGTCTAGTGTATTTCTTCCTTTCAATAAAAAGAATAAAATCAACTGAGGATCATGGACTACCTCAACCTAATTTCTGTCTGTAATCCACCAGTCAGAGCCTTCAATATAAATTTATCCACAAAAATTAAGAAGGAAGTAAGAAATAAAAATTGGTGTGAAATAAATAAATGACCACCACATGATAAAACGGTTTCAGAATTGGTCAAGGAACTGTTTGGGAGGTAAACTTTGACTACAGAAGGAAAAGACTCTAGTCCAAATTGTTTCTCCTAGGTTTCCTTTACTGACATAGTCCACCACTATTTCTAAACAGCAATCCCATTACTATTACTATTGTAAGCCCATTACTATTTCTTCCATATTTATTTTGCCCTGAGAAACTTTACTTTGAAAAGTGATGGAAATTTTAACATGCTCAAGTCCCCTTCATGTCCATTCCACTTTTGCTTATTTGTGTTTGGCCTTAGTATGCTGTTGCTGCTGCTGCCAAGTCTCTTCAGTCGTGTCCGACTCTGTGCGACCCCATAGACGGCAGCCCACCAGGCTTCCCCGTCCCTGGAATTCTCCAGGCAAGAACACTGGAGTGGGTTGCCATTTCCTTCTTCAGTGCATGAAAGTGAGAAGTGAAAGTGAAGTCGCTCAATCGTGTCCGACTCTTAGCGACCCCATGGACTGCAGCCTACCAGGCTCCTCCGCCCATGGGATTTTCCAGGCAAGAGTAGTGGAGTGGGGTGCCATTGCCTTCTCCGTTGGCCTTAGTATAGATATACCTATTTTTTTAGGGAAAAAAAGCTTACATTACTTTGATTATAAAAATGGCACACACATTACACAATCAATATGATAGGTGTGCTGTAGCCCATGGGGTCACAAAGAGTCTTATACAACGAGCAACTGAACAACAACAGCAACATGATAGGCATAAAAGAAAATGAAAAAACATCAATTCCGACCTTCCATTCATTAAAAATGAATCACTGTGAATGTTTTGGATGTGCTCCTGTCAGTGGTTTTATGCATATAGTTACAAATACACAAACAATCCTTTACCATCCACCTTCCCTAAAGTGAAGACAATAACAGTATCTATGTACAGAGTTCAGAGGATAAAATATAATAACATCTTTTACAGTCTCTGTTCTAGGCTTAGTACATATTAAATGCTCAAAAGTATCAGATATTATTTTTTATTACTACAATTATTCAGGTATATAAACTTGTTCACTCAACATTTTATAAGAATTTTCTCTTATAAAAATATGATTTTTAAGAACTTCAATCATGATGTCACTGATGACATGGTCTTTTATCATACAATCCTGTGTTGGAGTATCTTCTTTTTTTGCCATTGACTGCTGGTAGAAGTTGTGTGTGGTTTCCTCATTCAAAGCTGTGGATGACACTATTTACCTTTCAGATATTTAAAAAAATATTAGAGATAATGTGTGTAAGGTATCATAGTAAATATCAAATAATAATATCTATTGTTTCCAAACTCCTGTTCAGAGTACCATCAATGAACATGTTCATATATATTGCTTTTTCCTTCTTTTCATTTATTTCCTTGAAAACAATCCCCAAAAGTAGTATTACTGAGTCAAAGGGTTTAAAAAAATAGTTATGTTCTTTGTATTTACTGTTATGCTGTTTTCCACTAAGTTTGAACCATTATATAATGTAACAAGCAAAGCACCTCATATATTTAAAGAATGTTCCTATACTTGTTTCATTCAAGTCCAGATCCTAGGATCATCAGTTAGAAAGGGGAGAATCTGGGATGGATTTTATTGCAGAATTCCAAACTGCTGGGAATTGAACAGATGCTGCTCACTCATTTTACATTTGGGAGACCACAGTCAGCCACGCTTAATAACAGCTTTCAGAAACATCTGGATTTAAACTTACAGCCTAAACATGACAGGTTAAGTAGCATATAGCTATAAAATAGCTTCATGCCTTGATTCTCACAAATCTGAATTCACTGAGATATTTACAATTTTTAAATGATCAGAAAATTTTCAAACAATGTAGACATTATGAGTCACATAAACTATACAATACATTATTTTGGTATTATGGACTTCTGGCTGACTTGAATTAATAGTTTAGGAAGGCTCAGAGGATTTTTACAAATACTACCTTGAAGTTAGAGAAATCCTTACTAATAAATATTTTACTCAAAGGAGTACAAAAGATACACGCAGTCTCCAAGTTACATTTATTGAATCCTACTTTATGTAAAAGTGAAATATTTATCCTCAAGAGTAGAGAAAAATAGTAAAAATAATGGCTTAAAAACCAACACTTATTACTTTCTACCCATATCATGAGTCTCACTGGAAGACGAGCTTCGGGAAGGCAAAGCTCATATTTAATGTATAGCCCTCCAATGATTATCATAATCATGGGTACCATAGTAAGCCCTGCACATGTATCTAAGTTTCTCTAATATATAACTCACAAATTTAGTGGCTTAGAACAACCATTCGGTTATGCTCATTAGGCTTACAGACTCTAGTGAGTCAGGATTTCAGACAAGGTACAGCGGGGATGAGTTGTTCCTATTCCATAATGTTAGGACTTGAACTCCACATATGGAAGTAATAGAATGATTTAGAGGCTGGAATCATCTGAAGGCTCATTCACTCACATGGCTAGAGCTTGGGTTGAAATAACTGAAAAATGGGAACTTGCTAACCAGAGAACCTACACACTGCCTTACCATGTGGTTTGATCTCCTTACAACGTGGTGTCTTTAAGAAGTTGGAGTTCTAACACGGCAGCTCAGGGTTTCAAGTGTGAATATTACAGTGAACAGACTGGAAACTGAATTGCCTTTTATGACTCAGATTAAGAGAATTCTTTATGGGATGATGTCATATAAGACGTAAAACTATTTACGACATAATACTACAAACATACACTCATATACGTACATATAGTAGTACTGTATTATAACCATCTTTGAACTATATAACTAATAATTACCCTCTGGCACTGTTTTCTAGCTATTCAACTTACACTCTTCCCACATTGTTAAACTAAAAAGTTGCATTTTCTTTGTACAGTTTTTTGGTTCTAAATTTTAAAGCTACATAAAAAATTTTAAACTACACCTTTCTCAAAGATTCTGAGTGTCCATCAAATGAACATGTAGGACTGGTATATTCTTCGGGTAGAAAATCACCTCTTTGCCATTGATTTCTCAGTTGCCTAGTAATCAGAGGAAGACTAAGCACATGTTAATCTCATTTTCTACAGGCGATATTTTGTATTTGAACAGAAGGGAAGTCTTCAAAATATGTGGTGAATTATTTGAAACATAAACAATTTTAAAATATGCTTACGGAGTTTATTTGAAGTTTTTAGTTGCCTTGATACCTTTTTAGGTTGTTGCTGCTGCTGCTGCTAAGTCGCATCAGTCGTGTCCGACTCTGTGTGACCCCATAGACAGAAGCCCACCAGGCTCCCCCATCCCTGGGATTCTCCAGGCAAGAATACTGGAGTGGGTTGCCATTTCCTTCTCTAATGTGTGAAAGTAAAAGTGAAAAAGTGAAGTCGCTCAGTCGTGTCCGACTCTTAGCGACCCCCCACTCTTAGCGACTGTAGCCCACCAGGCTCCTCCGTCCATGGGATTTTCCAGGCAAAGAGTACTGGAGTGGGGTGCCATTGCCTTCTCCGCCTTATTAGGTTAGGACTTTCAAAACTAGATACAGTAGAAGACATTTTTAAAAACTAGAATAATATATAGGAATATTTTATGCTCAGTATAATTAAATCCCATAGTGACCTTTTCCCTCAAAACTGCACATATTTGATTTGTGAACTCAAGATATGTAAGCTTTAGTCCCTTATGAAACATAAAGGACACAAAATAATATCCCTTTCTCTCTGGCATGGAGACTTCTTATCTCCAATATGTACTCAATTCTAAGTTAAGAGATCTGTTGAGGGATAAATGTAGGATTTCCCATTCTATTGTCAACTTTAATCATCTATTTGAACCAAAGTCTCTTTAGTCCATTAGTTTATCTTGACTGTCAGTAAGAGATGACAGTTTCGCCTTCACCAGTGTCTATTAATTTTTTGTTCTTTTTTTCTAAGCATAAATAAATCTGAGATCAATTTTTTAGTTTTATATACTTAAGAACTAAAATAAAGTAAAATTAAAAAATACATATATAGTCATTTTCCCAAAAATACTACAAACAGATCCTAATTCATGACTGCTGAAATATTAAGCAATAGCTTCCCTGGTGGCTCAGAGGTTAAAGCATTTGCCTCCAATGCGGGAGACCTGGGTTCGATCCCTGGGTTGGGAAGATCCCCTGGAGAAGGAAATGGCAACCCACTCCAGTATTCTTGCATGGAGAATCCCATGGACGGAGGAGTCTGGTAGGCTACAGTCCACGGGGTCGCAAAGAGTCGGACACGACTGAGCGACTTCACCTTCATCCTCTACTGACTATATTTTATCCTTGTTTGGTCTTTACCTGAAATAAATAAAATCTAACACTTCAAGATTGTGTTTATAAGCAAAAATGTAGATAATATAACTAGCTTAAAATATTATCTTTATTTGTGCAGTCATATCACAGAAACCTCAACTAGGCAGTCTGTGTAAGCAATTCACTTGTTTGTAAAAATGTAAAAACAGGAATCAGATTTTTGACTGTGACATATTTTTAAATAAAAACTTTTATCCAGTCAAGAGTAGTTCCAGAAAATAGTTCTCTTAAGAACAGTAGCTTTCTTATAGTAATTTTTATATATACATGGTAAATTATTCTATTCTTCAAAGAAGGTTGTTTATTCTAGATATACTCTATAAAAACTCTGTAAAAACTACAGGAAAGTATCATTCATTAAATCTCTTCCCCATGTTCCATCATGCAAAATTGGTTTTAATTTGTGAAGGAGAAATGCAAAAGACATGAACAATGAAGAACTTTAGAGTTAACCACTCAGAACATCTTGGTTCAAATTCTCTATCAAAGTAAATATGTAACCTTTTAAAAATTACTTGATTTCATTGTTCCTCAGTCTGCTTATCTGTAAACTAGATATGGCAAAACCTACTATTTATAAAAATATACGTGTCTATCTATTTGGATGTTGATACTGCTTAATGAAAGTAGACATTTACGTTCTATTTGCTACTAAACACCTTTCTTAATAGAATGTCTTTTTCATACTTCCTTTTGGGATAGAACATCCGATATCCAATGCCCTCTTTTCAGATAGCTTGGTTTATTCCATACACAAAGCAATAGCAATTTCAATGGCAGGAAATGTGGTTGCTATATGGATGAGATAAAGCACACCATAACCATGTGCCAAGATAAAGAGCAAACAATATAGATGTCCCTGGTGGCTCAGATGGTAAAGCGTCTGCCTACAATGTGGGAGACCTGGGTTCAATCCCTGGGTCGGGGAGATCTCCTGGAGAAGGAAATGGCAATCCACTCCAGTATTCTTGCCTGGAAAATCCCATGGGTGGAGGAACTTGGTAGGCTATAGTCCATGGGGTCGCAGAGAGTCAGACACGACTGAGCGACTTCATTTTTTCACTTTCATATGACTAAATATGGGAGGTCACATCCCAACTTCTATTAATTTGTATTTGCTATTTTGTCAGTTAACTCTTGAGGGTTTCCCAGTTGGTGCAGTGCTAAAGAATCCACCTACTAATTCAGGAAATGCAGGAGATGTGGGTTCAATTCCAGAGTCGGGAAGATCTCCTGGAGGAGGAAATGGCAACCATTCCAGTATTCTTGCCTAGGAAATCCCATGGACAGAGGAGGCTGGAGGGCTACAGTCCATGGGGTCGCAAAGACTTGGACATGACTGAACGACTAAGCACATGTACACAACAATTGAGAGGAGGTGAATAGCATCAGACACAATAGATGTAAGCTGAAAAATATGGAGAGGATGAAGAAAGAAAATCTTAAACTTGAGAAAGTTATAATAGTCATTGCTGGCACCAAAATTCTTCAGACCACTTCACTGACCAAAGAGTCACCCCTAAATAGTTTGATCACCACAGCATGAATTTATTCTTGTTTCAATATATATCCTATCACTATCTTTGGGGTCCCTACAATCTGATTCTTAGCACTCCTTGGAGAACTCGGGTCAACCAAGGGGATATGCAGTGAGTTTTTTTTTCTTTTCTTAATGTTTTTTAATCTGTCCCACTATGCAAGGGTGGAGGATGAAAAGGTACAGCTGAGTTCTATTTTGCCCCACCCCATTCTGTCCTCTCTTCTCTTTTGCACTCTATGAAGAACAATGGACAGAGGGAAGTTCGGGTAACTTGGAGCCTTTCCACCTCATGCAGTTGGTATTTATCAGCCATGAAGGCAGCTAATCTCAAGGCCCAGGCATCTGAGTAATCAGGCCTCTGAGACCAGGAAGAAGAGTCATTACAATTGCTCGCAAGTAGCAGTGTTAGCTGAGCGCCAAAGAATTGATGCTTTTCAACTGTGGTGTTGGAGAAGACTCTTCAGAGTCCCTTGGACTGCAAGGAGATCCAACCAGTCCATCCTAAAGGAGATCAATCCTGGCTGTTCATTGGAAGGACTGATGCTGAAGCTGAAACTCCAATACTTTGGCCACCTCATGTGAAGAGTTGATTCATTGGAAAAGACCCTGATGCTGGGAGGGATTGGGGGCAGGAGGAGAAGGGGACGACAGACGATGAGATGGCTGGATGGCATCACGACTGAATGGACATGAGTTTGGGTAAACGGAGTTGGTGATGGACAGGGAGGCCTGGCGTGCTGCGATTCATGGGGTCGCAAAGAGTTGGACATGACTGAGCGATTGAACTGAACTGAACTGACCAGTGTTTTGTTCTTGAACCAAAATACCAGAAATATTTTAATTAATAGGGACAATGATAAATAAAATAGGAAGTGATATAAGAGGTCACTGACTGAGAAAACAAGGCTTTTCTTCTCATTTTTACAACTCTTTGAATGACCCACAAAGGGAAGCTGCATGCAAATAATATTTTAAGTTCCAGGATGTGCTTTTGCTTTTCCAAGAAGGATTCTCCACAAAAAATCCACAAGCGAGGTCATTAAATTAAACAGAAGATATTTAGAATAGGCAGCCTCACCCCATATAAAGCAACTGTAAGCCTTTCTCTGTGTTTCAGAAGTTTTTAGATTAATAGTCAGATTCATTTAAGCTCTGTAACTTCAAGAGATGGTGCTTCTAAGAATATGACTGGAGGGACTGAAGACGTGGGATTCCTTAGTCTGTTAACAGATCTGTGGGAGGGTAGAGAGAATTGGACTATTGTGCTTCAATCAGCAGCATAACCGACATGTCACAGTCAATTTAACCACGAAGCTTTAGAGGTAGGATGAGGACAAATGGCTGTCTGAAGCAAAACTTGAAAAAGGGCAACTCATTTGGTATGAAAGAATTACAGCAAAACTATCACAGAAAAACAGTTTAAATAGACTTAAGGTTTGAAGATTGACAAGAAGAAATATCATAGAGTTGCTGTATCTAATTGCATAGTTGGTTAAGAGCACGGGTCATAGAGCCAGGCTGCTTGGAATTGGGTACGCGTCCTGTCACTGAGCCATTGGGCAGTGCTGGGCAAGTTTCTCCCCTCTCTGTGCCTCAGCTTCCTCGTTTGCTATGTCCAAAAATTATAATATTATCTACTGAAAATATTCAATGAATTAATACATGTAAAGTTCTTCCAAAGGGACTGATAGTTAGTAAAAGCTCTCAACACTGAACTATTACTATAACCCAGAACTGCCCCCAAGGAATTACTAATATTTGTTCAACATTTACTATGTAACAGGACTTATGAAAAGTAATTTATGTGACTTATGCTTACTCTTAACAATCATCCTATAATGTAAGTGCTATTACCTTATTTTACTAGTAATGAAAATGAGGCATAGAGAAACTTGCCCAAGGTCACACAGCAAGAAGCGGTACTGTCAAGATTCACCCGGGTCGTCCAGCTCTAGGTACAACACATTTCATCACTGTGTGGTACTGTCTCTAGACTTGACACAGGAAACAGTGGACACCAACAATGCATTTGGCTTCATTATCTATTTCAGGGGGCTTAGACATCTCAGCAGAAAGGGGCTACAGTCGATTCATCACCTCTCTTTTCTGGTTTTCAAGTCTCGTTAAGTCTCCAAAATGAAGAATGGGCCAACTATTGTTTAAGAAAAAGCAGGCCACTGCGAAGCCAGAAAGGAAATGAGACCTTTCACTTATGATGTAATAAGCAAGTTAATAATAAATTTGTATAAGGTCTAATTTTGGAGCCTTCATCCCAATAGTATATCAAACAGCTCTGCATTATTCATCTTCTAAAGAAAGAGAAAAAGCTCCACAGAGTTAATGGAATTGAAGGCATTGCCTTCATATGATTGTCCTCTTCCACATACTGTGATATGTGGTAGTTCAGGTGTATTTGGGAAAGTGGATTCAAGAATGATTTTTACCTATTCTTCACTGAATTAATCTTCAGAACCCAGGCAATGTTTTTAAAAATCCTAAAGAGCCAGCACATGTGAACAAGAAAACGGCAATTCTGTTGTCATGTACTAAAACTAAAAATAAAGATTAGCTTAGTATATTTAACAAGAATCTTTGCAAATTTTGAAAATACCAAAATCCTACTTAAAATTCATATTCCTTTTCACTACCCTTAACAATGAATTCTGTTCTAAGTAAATAGTGTAGCTTGAGATATTAAGTCATCAATGTAATTAATATTCCTAAATTTAAAAAAGCATAAACTATCATGAAAATAGATAAGTTATACAATTTGTCACTAGTTATCCAAGAATTGCCTACTGTCAACATATTTAGGTCATGTTAAATATGGTTGGGCCTCAACACTTTCAGTTCAGTTCAGTTCAGTTCAGTCGCTCAGTCGTGTACGACTCTTTGCGACCCCATGAATCGCAGCACGCCAGG
>SJYT01064228.1:312579-332294 GCA_006410635.1 Cephalophus harveyi | reverse complement strand
GCATTGCCTTTCTTTGGAATTGGAATGAAAACTGACCTTTTCCAGTCCTGTGGCCACTGCTGAGTTTTCCAAATTTGCTGGCATATTGAGTGCAGCACTTTCACAGCATCATCTTTCAGGATTTGAAACAGTTCAACTGGAATTCCATCACCTCCACTAGCTTTGTTCGTAGCGATGCTTTCTAAGGCCCACTTGACTTCACATTCCAAGATGTCTGGCTCTAGATTAGTGATCACATCATCATGATTATCTGGGTCGTGAAGATCTTTTTTGTACAGTTCTTCTGTGTATTCTTGCCACCTCTTCTTAATATCTTCTGCTTCTGTTAGGTCCATACCATTTCTGTTCTTTATTGAGCCCATCCTTGCATGAAATGTTCCCTTGGTATCTCTAATTTTCTTGAAGAGATCTCTAGTCTTTCCCATTCTGTTGTTTTCCTCTATTTCTTTGCATTGATCGCTGAAGAAGGCTTTCTTATCTCTTCTTGCTATTTTTAGAGTCTACATATTTTTGGTAATTTACACATTAATATTCTTAAACTGATTTGCATATGGCAAATTTGGATATCTTTACATCAGCTTGCCAAAAACATTCAAATTTCAAGTGTTATGTTTTTTCCTGCCTGCCAGTAGATTGGTTTTGGCAACTTTATCTGCCTAATATTTGATTATTTGAATGTTTTGTTGCAGTTATTTTGAATCTGCATTCTTTTGTACAGATAGTCTCTTGAAGGATGCCTCTGGGAGAGGGGCTGAAGAAGAAGATCATGGTGGGGCCTCACTCCATTTTTCCTTTAGCCCCTTGCGTTGCACCTAGATTACATTTTAAGTTTCTGCTTAATAATTTGCTTGGAAATAAGGCTCCACTGGTAAGAAGTATGTACAATTCATTAACTCATTTGTTAAAAATATCAAACCTTCACTCTATTATTAACATTTAAAAGTCATTAAATACTCAATTTATTCAATAAATTTTTCATTAATACTATAAACATTAAACTTACTGCTTATTATGACTCTGTTCTTGACATTCAAAAACTGAGTAAAACTGGACAGTAAATACTGGTGATATTAGTAATAAAGATACAACTCTTGCCTCATGTCTGTGCAATTGAAATAAGGTAGATGTAAGGGCTGCTGGGTACATACACCAAATCAAAACTTTAGCCACAATAAATTCCCACTAGATTATAATCTAGTCAACTATATATTAATAGTGAAGACAAGAACAGGGTTAAAATGTTTTCTAAAATTTTGGAATTATCTTTAAAGGTTTAGAATTAAAATTTGGGATTTTATTTGTTTTACGGGAACAGAAATTCTCCAGTAATCCTTTCTTTTTATTGAAGAAAAGAAATGATTTAGAATGTTGTGCTAATTTCTGCTGTATAGCAAGTGATTCAGTTGTATACATATGTACATTCTTTTTATATTCTTTTACCCCAGGAAATTGGATATAGTCTCCTGTGCTATACAGTAGGGCCTTGCTGTTTATCTATTCTAAACGTAATAGTTTCTACCTACTAACCTCAAACTCCCAACCCATCCCTCTCCCCAAACCTTGGCAATCACGAGTCTGTTCTCTATGTCTGTGGGTCTGTTTCTGTTCTATATGTAGGTTTGTTTGTGCCATATTTTAGGTTCTACATGTAAGTGACATCATATGGTATTTGTCTTTCTCGTTTTGACTTATTTCACTTAGTATGATCATTTCTAGTTGCATCCATGCTGCTACAAATGGCATTACACTGTTCTTTTTTATGGCTGAGTAGCATTCCATTGTATACATGTAGCCCATCTTTTGTATCCATTCATCTGTCAATGGACATTTAGGTGGTTTCCATGTCTTGACTATTGTGAATAGTGCTGCTATGAACACAGGGGTGCATGTATCTTTTTAATTATAATTTTGTCCAGGCATATGCCCAGGAGTGGGATTGCTGGATCATATGATGGTTCTATTTTTATTTTTCTGAGGAACCACCATACTGTTTTCCATAGTTGCTGCACCAACTTACATTCCCACCAACAGTGTAGAGGAGAAATCCTCCAATAATCTTTAGGGTCTAGTATTACAATTCAACTAATTTAGCTTTCACAAACAGAACAGTGACTATCTATATGGTATATAACTTCTTAGTGAATTAAACTAAACATAAAATGAAACTTTAAAATATACCACCTTCCAAAATTATTCAGCCATCTTGTAGAAATACTATAGGTTTACCTATTTGATGCCACTGAGTTTGATGGCTTACATGTATATGTTATTAACAATTCAAGACATTCACATTTCACTTGCATTTTATTAATATTTCAGCTACTTATTTACTTTAGACACAACTTGATGCTAATTTTCATGCACTTTCAGTAGGTCAACACAAACTTCAATACATGACAATGTGGACCTGTAGCAAGTGAGCTGATAGTCATATAGTGTATATAATTTATTACATTATTTTTTCTCTATATTCTCCAATATTTACTGTCAAAAGAAAAGATCTGTGCATGTCCAAATACATTATTGATGAAATTATTAGCTACCAGTAGTGTCGTGTCTGGCTTTATATGTTTTCTTCACTTTCTCACAGTTAAGTATTACCTTTTTATTTGTTTGAAGGAAGAAATCAGATCATTTGGATAGGCAAAAAAAGATTAAACAAGCCTGAAAACCTCCCACTTACAATATTTCTATGTAAGAATTAGAGAAGAGCATTTAGGTATAGAGCCTCCAAATATAAAGAAAAGATAATCCATGGAGTGCTTCATTCTTTAGAAACCTCTGTGATAAGGGAGGGGGTATATCTTTTGTACTTTTTGTAAAGAGATTTAAACGCTAAGAGGCCCTCCTTCTCTCAGACCATAGGGCTAGAACCAAAAGGGGTTTGGAACTTTCCAACTTCACAGCAAACGATAATCTTGTATTGAAACAAAAGGCAAGGATGACTCAGAATGTAATTAGGGTTGTGCATGTAAGCAAATGACACAATATAACTTGTGGTATTAAAAAAGAAGGCAAGGCCCAGGAAAAGGCTGCTGATGTTTCCACACAGAGACAAGGCATGCAGAATGAGAAGAAAAAAACAAAACAAAACAAAAACACCTCAATTAATAAAATACAGCAAAGGGGATGATAAACCTCTGAATTTTGTAGCTGAGCATCCCACTTGTTGCTCCTCCTCATCTCATCATTTATAGAGTGGGAACACTTGCAACATTTATATCTAAAACAAATGACAGAGGAGAAAAGATTTCTAAATAGACTGAATGTAAAAGGCAGAGCTGGAGTCCCATTGCTATGAAAATAGAATGCCTCTGATATTTTGTCAACATTCTTGTTAATGTCACAACAAGATTAAACAGGCACAGAGCACCCTGGCACCCAGACTTGTTCATTGTTTAACCAGAGGCTGCTGATTTGTTATTCATGTGCTTTTTATTTTTTAACATGTATTTGTTTTTGAAACATTTCTCTGTTCACATGAAGAAGGGCAGGGGCAAAAAAGACATGAAATTTATCTACCTGTACTCTAAAATGTCATCTCACAGCATGCTCCAATACCAAGCCAAGAAATGGCTTAGACAGGATCCCTGCCAACTGGCAAGGGACTGAAGATTACTTGGCTTCCTGCAGTGCCATCCTTTTCTCACACAGCAAACCTCACAATTTACTTTGCAATGGTCTCAGTGTTAATACTACATTCCTTTTGAGATATAGAACAGGGCTCAGCAAACTTTTTTTTTTTTTGGTAAAGGCCTGGATATCAGATTTAAAGCTCTGTGGGCCTTCTGGACTCTACTGCAACCACTCAACTCTGCCTTTACACAAAGAAAGCAGCTATAGAAAATACATAAGCAAATGGGTATGGCTCTGTTCCAATAAAACTTTATTTAAAAATAGGTGGACAGTTAAGGAATGAGTGCAGGTGTATTCTAATAAAGTTTATTTATAAACATAGGTAGCAGGCAGAATTTAGGCCAAGGGCCAAAGTTTGCTGACTCATGTAATAGATTAAGGAAACTCAGGACTAATTAAAATTTCTCCCATTAACATAGTTGGTAGGAAAATGTATAGAACATAGTTAAGCCTTATTTTCATACATATGTTTAATTTGAGTTGAAATCTGCCCATGGAATTCATTGATTTCTCTAGTCATTAAAAAGAAATTATTCTTTCCAACTATGTTCCAGTCATTGTGCAAGAAAAGTACATCTGCTATCAAAATAATATATAAAATAATTTTAAAAAAAGAATTAGTGAACAAAACAGGCACAGTCCCTACCTCACAGCATAGAGGGTCTGAGAGAATATATTTGCAAATATTTACTGAGGTCTACTATGTATCATGCACTCTTCTACCAGCAAAGGTATACTGTATGGAACAAGATAGATAAGGACCTCTGGTGGTGTTTACATTCTTAGTAGAGGCAGATAGAATAAATTTTGTAACAAACAATAAACAACAAAAGATCACAGTGGTAAATGCCATGAAGAAATTATAACTATAATGATAGAAAATCACTTAGCAGAGTGAGGAAAAGTGGTAGGTAATGGTGAGTCAAATGGGCCTTAGAAAGCATCACTACGAACAAAGCTAGTGGAGGTGATGGAATTCCAGTTGAGCTGTTTCAAATCCTGAAAGATGATGCTGTGAAAGTGCTGCACTCAATATGCCAGCAAATTTGGAAAACTCAGCAGTGGCCACAGGACTGGAAAAGGTCAGTTTTCATTCCAATCCCAAAGAAAGGCAATGCCAAAGAAAGCTCAAACTACCGCACAATTGCACTCATCTCACATGCTAGTAATGCTCAAAATTCTCCAAGCCAGGCTTCAGCAATACGTGAACTGTGAACTCCCTGATGTTCAAGCTGGTTTTAGAAAAGGCAGAGGAACCAGAGGTCAAATTGCCAACATCTGCTGTATCATGGAGAATGCAAGAGCGTTCCAGAAAAACATCTACTCCTGCTTTATTGACTATGCCAAAGCCTTTGTCTGCGTGGATCACAATAAACTGTGGAAAATTCTGAAAGAGATGGGAATACCTGACCTGCCTCTTGAGAAACCTGTATGCAGGTCAGGAAGCAACAGTTAGAACTGGACATGGAACAACAGACTGGTTCCAAATAGGAAAAGGAGTATGTCAAGGCTGTATATTGTCACCCTGCTTATTTAACTTCTATGCAGAGTACTTCATGAGAAACGCTGGGCTGGAAGAAGCACAAGTTGGATTCAAGATTGCTGGGAGAAACATGAATAACCTCAGATATGCAGATGACACCACCCTTATGGCAGAAAGTGAAGAGGAACTAAAAAGCCTCTTGATGAAAGTGAAAGAGGAGAGTGAAAAAGTTGGCTTAAAGCTCAACATTCATAAAACGAAGATCATGGCATCTGGTCCCATCACTTCATGGGAAATAGATAGTGGAAACAGTGTCAGACTTTATTTCTTGGGCTCCAAAATCACTGCAGATGGTGATTGCAGCCATGAAATTAAAAGACACTTACGCCTTGGAAGGAAAGTTATGACCAACCTAGATAGCATATTCCAAAGCAGAGACATTACTTTGTCAACAAAGGTCCGTCTAGTCAAGGCTATGGTTTTTCCTGTGGTCATGTATGGATGTGAGAGTTGGACTATAAAGAAAGCTGAGCACTGAAGAATTGATGCTTTTGAACTGTGGTGTTGGAGAAGACTCTTGAGAGTCCCTTGGACTGCGAAGAGATCCAACCAGTCAATCCTAAAGGAAATCAGTCCTGAATGTTCATTAAAGGACTGATGCTGAAGCTGAAACTCCAATACTTTGGCCATCTGATGCGAAGAGCTGACTCATTTTTTTGTAGCCATGCATTCTGGAAAACAAACTCACTCAGAAGGACAATGCAGATAGCGGAGTGCAGTTTATTACACCTGCGGGCCCAAGGCAGAGTCTCCTCTTAGCCCAGGACCCCGACCAGTTTTTGTGAAAACCTTATATACCCTAAGTATACTTGTTCAAACTCACCTCCCCAAATTCCTTGAAACTAGTCTGGATCAAGGTAAAAGAGAGATATGATCAAAGTTAACCCATGATTCATGTGTCACAAGACTAGACAAACAGTGGACATTTATCAATAAGACTGTGGTCATATCCCGATAAACATCATGGAATTTATGACTTTGTTCCATTACAGAGATAATTGGCATATTCTCTTGGGCAACAGAGAGCCCAAGTACAAGTCCTGAGGCTCTTTTATCCGGGGGGTCTGGTTTCCCATTGGTATGCCACTTCTATAGACACTGGGCACAAATTTCAGAGTCCTTGGGGAGGGCGACCACGTGTGTAGCCTAATGTTCACAGCCTGGCCTAAGATGGAGTCCAGCTCTGTCTGTTTCCTCCTTCAAGTTGAAAAGACCCTGATGCTGGGAAAGATTGAAGGCAGAGGAGAAGGGGACAACAGAGGATGAGATGGCTGGATGGCATTACCAACTCGATGGATATGAGTTTGATTGAGCTCCGGGAGTTGGTGATGGACAGGGAGGCCTGGCGTGCTGCAGTCCATGGGGTCGCAAAGAGTCGGACACGACTGAGCGACTGAACTGAACTGGTTTCTTCAGGGGTGCAGCAATGGGGTAGTAAAATCCGCAACTCCTCCCAGGTGAGATCAAAAGATCTCACTAGTCAAGTATATTCTTTTGTAAAATGTTTAGGATCCTCAGAAAAGCTTCCCAACTTGTCCTCTGCCATACTTAGACCAGACATTGAGGAAGATATGGAGACTCTTATTGTTTTTCCATTTCCATCAGGAACTTCTTTCAGAGGCAAAACTGTAGGGACAGCTGGTTGGTAACTTATATCATTGCCAGGCTAGCTGAGCTAAGGATGCGCCCCTTGGGTAACTCAGGGTACCAAGAAGAGGTTTCAGAATATGGGTGGGGCCTCTTTTCTTCCCTAGCTGTGTCTTCCCCTGAGACAGTGGTTCCTCTCTGTGGGTGAGGAGTAGCTCTGGCGCTTCCTTGCAGATGATTTAACCTTTGGATGGCTCCATAGGGTAGGTCAGTTAAAGTGTCTTTTGTCTCCTTACTAGAATTATCCCTCGGAGCTAGACACATCTTAAATTCCTTT
The DNA here is from genome assembly GCA_006410635.1 of Cephalophus harveyi. Taxonomy (NCBI): domain Eukaryota; kingdom Metazoa; phylum Chordata; class Mammalia; order Artiodactyla; family Bovidae; genus Cephalophus; species Cephalophus harveyi. Next base: position 325,191 of record SJYT01064228.1, on the reverse strand, counting down.
GGGGTCTCATTGTCTAAATACAAGGCCATGAAAATTTGAATATATGGGGAAAAATTTTTTGAACATATGGAAGCTCACTCCATTTAAATTTCCTTCTACAATATAAATCTAACTGCAATTTAGTATCATAACTCAAGGACCCATTTAATGGCCATTTTTCTTGGCTTCCTAGCTCATACCCTGGCCAAACATGATTACATAGCCTAATGAGTTTCTTTGTTTTTAATCTCAGTAGCCTGAATCTTTCCCAATCCTGGAAGATAAGACCCAGAGGGTTATTGGTTGGGATAGATGCTGCCTGACCCATTTTCCCACCCAAACCAGAGATGATGTCCCTAACTCCCATTCTATCCAAAATTTTACCCTTAAGTCAAAATCCACCACACAATTTGGTCAAGATTTGCACTTACAATTTCAGATGCTATCCCTTCCAAAGGAGTCTCCCAACCTGTTGTTAGTGCCTAAAAGTTGTCGCAAAGAAATGGCATGAAGACTTCCCCAGTGGTGTTGATGATGAGCTGGAGGTGCTTTAGCTATAAGTTGGGAATAAAGGGTCAACACTTGTTAGGGGTGGAGGGAGGGGAATAAACACAATCTGGGGTTAACAGAAGAAACAGAGCAGAAATGAGCAGGAACAAAAAAATATAGGAGAAAAACCTCAAAGAAAACAGTGCAATTCTGTTTTGGACTTGCTGCTGGATATGCATAAGCATACAGAACTGTCCTGCCAGTCACAAATAAGCAGACAACAGCAGAGTGCTTTCCTCAGGATACCTGGCCAGGCTTGGTATCCTAGGACCTCTTTAGGACCAAGACCTGACTCTAAACCTTTTCTTACCTTATCACCGTCCTATCTAGGGTGCTAGCTGAAACCATTAACCACAGATTGGGCCTTGAACCCATGTGCTGGGACTCAAATCCAGCCAAAACCCAGTTTTGGACTCAAATCCACATGGCTGGGACTTGAACCCAACAAAACCCTGCTTGGGACTTGAACCTACATGGTTGGGACTCAGTCAGTTCAGTTGCTCAGTCATGTCTGACGCTTTGTGCCCCCAGGGACTGCAGCACGCCAGGCCTCCCTGTCCATCACCAACTCCTGGAGTTTACTCAAACTCAAGTCTACTGAGTTGGTGATGCCATCCAACCATCTCATCCTCTGTTGACACCTTCTTCTCTGCCTTCAATCTTTCCCAGCATTAGAGTCTTTTCAAATGAGTCAGCTCTTCACATCAGGTGGCCAAAGTATTGGAGTTTCAGCTTCAACATCAGTCCTACCAATGAACACCCACGACTGATCTCCTTTAGGATGGACTGGTTGGATCTCCTTGCAGGCCAAGGGACTCTCAAGAGTCTTCTCCAACCCCAGAGTTCAAAAGCATTAATTCTTCTGTGCTCAGCTTTCCTTATAGTCCAGCTCTCACATCCATACCTGACTACTGGAAAAACCATAGCCTTGACTAGACGGACCTTTGTTGACAAAGCAACGTCTCTACTTTTTAACATGCTGTCTAGGTTGGTCATAACTTTCCTTCCAAGGAGTAAACTTCTTTTAATTTCATGGCTGCAATTACCATCTGCAGTGATTTTGGAGCCCCCAAAAATAAAGTCAGTCACTGTTTCCCCATCTATGTGCCATGAAGTGATGGGACCAGATGTCATGATCTTAGTTTCCTGAATGTTGAGCTTTAAGCCAACCTTTTCACTCTCCTCTTTCACTTTCATCAAGAGGTTTTTATCATCGTTTAGGAATTGAAATAACTCAACTGGAATTCCATCACCCCCACTCGCTTTGTTCATAGTGATGCTTCCTAAGGCCCACTTGGCTTCACATTCCAGGATGTCTGGCTCTCGGTGAGTGATCATACCATCGTGATTATCTGGGTCATGAAGATCTTTTTTGTACAGTTCTTCTGTGTATTCTTGCCACCTCTTCTTAATGTCTTCTGCTTATTTATGTCCTTTATTGAGCCCATTTTTGCATGAACTGTTCCCTTGGTATCTCTAATTTTCTTGAAGAGATCTCTAGTCTTCCCCATTCTGTTGTTTTCCTCTATTTCTTTGCATTGATCACTGAGGAAGGCTTTCTTATCTTTCCTTGCTATTCTTTGGAACTCTGCATTCAGATGCTTATATCTTTCCTTTTCTCCTTTGCTTTTCGCTTCTCTTCTTTTCACAGCTATTTGTAAGGCCTCCTCAGACAGCCATTTTGCTTTATTGCATTTCTTTTTCTTGGGGATGGTCTTGCTCCCTGTCTCCTGTACAATGTCACGAACCTCTATCCATAATTTATCAGGCACTCTATCAGATCTAGTCTCTTAAATCTATTTCTCACTTCCACTGTTTAATCATAAGCGATTTGATTTAGGTCATACCTGAATGGTCTAGTGGTTTTCCCTACTTTCTTCAATTTAAGTCTGAATTTGCCAATAAAGAGTTCATGATCTGAGCCACAGTCAGCTCCTGGTCTTTTTTTTTTCTTTTGGCTTCTCCATCTTTGGCTGCAAAGAATATAATCAATCTGATTTCGGTGTTGACCATCTGGTGATGTCCGTGTGTAGAGTCTTCTCTTGTGTTGCTGGAAGAAGGTGTTTGCTATGACCAGTGCATTCTCTTGGCAGAAATCTGTTAGCCTTTGCCCTGCTTCATTCCATATTCCAAGGCCAAATTTGCCTGTTACTCCAGGTGTTTCTTGACTTCCTACTTTTGCATTCCACTCCCCTATAACGAAAAGGACATTTTTTTTGGATGTTAATTCTAGAAGGTCTTGTAGGTCTTCATAAAACCATTCAACTTCAGCTTCTTCAGCATTACTGGTCGGGGCATAGACTTGGATTACCGTGATATTGAATGGTTTACCTTGGAAACACAGAGATCATTCTGTCTGCTGGGACTCAAACCCAGCCAAAACCCTGCTTGGGACTTGGACCCACGTGACTGGCACTGTGTTTACAGCCAAAACCCATGGTACCTGGTTTCAGAACCTAATGAAGCTCACGTTCTTGATATCTCATCACAGAAAGAATTCAGTGAGAGACAAAGAGATTTTAAGAAGTGGATTTAATCATATAGAGAAGCACACTCCAGACAGAGAGTGGGCCATTGCAAAGGGTGAGTGCAGCCCCGAAATTTGGCGTGTTTGGTTTTTGTAGGCTGGGAAATTTCATATGCTACTCGGTGGGAGTATTATCCCAACTATTTTTGGGAGTTCAGTTCAGTTCAGTTGCTCAGTCGTGTCCGACTCTGCGACCTCATGGACTGAAGCACGCCAGGCTTCCCTGTCCATCACTAACTCCCGGAGCTCGCTCAAACTCATGTCCATCGAGTTGGTGATGCCACCCAACCATCTTATTCTCTGTTTTCCCCTTCTCCTCTGGCTTCAACCTTTCCCAGCTTCAGGGTCTTTCCCAGTGACTGAGTTCTTTGCATCAGGTGGCCAAAGTATTGGAGCTTCAGCTTCAGCATCAGTCCTTCCGATGAATATTCAGGACTGATTTCCTTAGCCTCATTTTAATTCTCCTCAAAGTTCTTACCACTTCTGGTAAGTTCCTGTTTCATTGTTCACAGGTTTGTTTTCTCACTACAAGGTGAGTCAGTGCCCACTGACCTTTCCCAGGGGGCTGGAGGAGGAGTACAGGGCAAGGTGTGCAGCATAGAACCTCCTGGGTGGTCCAGTGGTTATGAACCTGCCTGCCAATGCAGTGGACATGGGTTTGACCCCTGGTCCAGGAAGATCTCACATGCCGTGGAGCAACTGAGCCTGTGTGCGCCAACTACTGAGCACGCATGCCGTCACTACCGTTGCAGGGCAACGACTGAAGCCCGAGCACCTAAAGCCTGTGCTCCACAATGAAGACGAGCCCCTGCTCGCCACCACTAGAGAAAGCCCTTGTGCAGTAACAAAGACCCAGTGCAGCCAAAAATAAATGAAATTTAAAAAAAAAAGAGAAGAGACACAAGGAAGGGAACAGAGGAAGGGGACAGAACTGTAGTCCCAGTGGGAGGAGGTGAACCCAGTGAAGAGAGGGAGGGTGGGTGGTGGGAGTCACAAGGAGCCTGGGTGGGTCCAGTGTCCCATGCAGCCAGGAGCAGTCTCTCCACTGTGTCTCTCTTTCCCGAGCCTGCCACTAACCTGGCAGCGAGAATCAGGCTGGGAGGTAATACTGTTAGGGGAAAGCACACTGACTGAAGCTGCCCACCCTGGCCAGGCACCATAGTAACCATTTGCATGAGTTATTTAATGCAGGAAGTCCTTGTAAGGAATGCAGAATAAGTGACCACCATCCAGAAGAATTTGGAAAAGGTCAAAAGAAGACATCATGAGTCCAGCCACCTCCCAGAATCCTCGCTGGCATCCACCTTGGCTGAGCAACGCGTGCACCACCAGGAAGGAGTCTGAGTCAGAATGATCGGTCAAAGACAACCTCAACTCATGGGGAACTAACCCCATCACCATAAAACTTGAGACTGTGAGCCACGCGGCACAGCAGTTCTCCCGCATTCCCTTACCCTGCTGCTCTCCACCCGGGTTCCCTTTCCCAGTAAAGTCTCTTGCTTTGTCAGCACGTGTGTCTCCTCGGACAGTTCGTTTCCAAATGTTAGACAAGAGCGCACTCTTAGGCCCTGGAAGGCGTCCCTCTTCCTGCAACAGTATGAGCTGAAGGCACTAGGGAGCCACGGAGGGTGTGTGAGCAGCTGGGGGGATGATGCGAGATCTACCTGATAGAAGCCCTATAGCTTCTTCTTCATCCATGCCCTATTTTACTGGTGTATATTTTCTTCTGGAAATAAGATTTTAAGGATGAATGTAGACTGATCTGATTTAAAACTTGTAAATCACTGTGAAAAAAAAAATGGGTTCCCTTTCCCAGTAAAGTCTCTTGCTTTGTCAGCACGTGTGTCTCCTCGGACAGTTCGTTTCCAAATGTTAGACAAGAGCGCACTCACAGGCCCTGGAAGGCGTCCCTCTTCCTGCAACAGTATGAGCTGAAGGCACTAGGGAGCCACGGAGGGTGTGTGAGCAGGTGGGCGGATGATGCGAGATCTACCTGATAGAAGCCCTATAGCTTCTTCTTCATCCATGCCCTATTTTACTGGTGTATATTTTCTTCTGGAAATAAGATTTTAAGGATGAATGTAGACTGATCTGATTTAAAACTTGTAAATCACTGTGAAAAAAAAAAAAGACCTCAAATTCTTTTGCAAAACATTTTATTCCCTGAGGGTCAGCTCTCTGCAGTGAGAACCCACCCCTTGCCACCGTCCCAATCCCTGTGAAGCCCGTTTCAGACACCTGTTTGAGGGGAGCAGGGCGGGGGGGTCACCAATTCACTTGGATCTCCCCAATGGGAGAGACACACTGGGGTGGGGGCCAGTCTGAGAACTTAGGCACCCCAAATACCTGAATATCCCCCTTCTCTGGGCACAAAAGAGTGTGTATGCAGGACCTGGACCCAGTGAGAACCCCTCCGGCCCCATTATTCTTCCTTGAAATCTTGGGGAGCACAGATGTGGGTGCTGGGCCCTGCCAGGGACACCAGAAACTCTGGGCTCCCATGGCCTGAGACAGATAGCCGCCTCCCTCCGCTGCTCAATGTTCCCACCGTTAGAGCGGTTGACGCCACAAGCAGGGAGGAGGCAGTCACATTCACAGCGTTTCTGGCCCCTCCCACCATCTGAGGGGGCCAAGATCTGGGGAGGGATGGAGAACAGTAACCCTCCGCCAGCTGAAAAATCCTTCTCCCTTCAGCTACATGTGGACCCAGAAGTTCTCAATTGGCCTTGAACCATGGCCAGAACTCACCTACCACAGCAGGTTCATGACCGAGAAGCAGCTGGCCACTGCTTAGGGTTCAGCCCGTGATGAAAGTCAGGCTAGGAGGTGGGACATTGAAAAGGAATGGATGTAGCAGCAGTAGCTGGGACCTGGGCAGAACTGCTTCTGCCCTTAGCAGCCATGGAAAGAGACGGTCCCTCCAGCTGAGAATCTAGGGAGGAAGATGGAACGTGGTCTAGGCAGTACCAGGTAGGTTTTGAAGGATGTGTAGGAGTTCACTGGCCAGATGATTCACTCATCAAGCCCTCCCTGGTACCCTCCTAGCTCCGCCTACTTAGGAGGACAAAGGTCTCAGCTTCCTGGATGGAAGCTGCTGCCTTTTCCATAGGGATGGAGATAGCAGCCTCAAGGCTGGGGGCATTGACAGCACCTCAGTAGACCTGTCTCCGCCTGCCACAGGGGAGGCTGGGCTGGCTCAGCGCATCCCACATGAGCAGCATCTCATAGGGCAAGAAGCGGTGCACCAGCAGCAGCTCTCGGTAGAAGCAGGGGTCAAAGGAGGACAGGCGGCTGGAAGGGGAATGAACGCCAGCCGTGCGGATACCACTGTGTGAGGCGGGCTGCAGGCCCTCCTGCTTCAGGCACATGCCCAGGAAGACATCATCGATGGGGAAGAGGTCCAGGGCGCGGGAGGCGCGGCGCAGGGCGGTGGCCGTGAATCGGGACAGTAGGAAGCCACCGCCCCCGCAGTAGGGCGGGTAGTGTTCCTCCTCCATGACCACCTTTGGCACGTAGTACTTGCTCCACGGAATCCGGATGGGGCCCACATTTTGGATCAGGTGGCCCACAAAGAGGTGGCGGTCAGGGTTGTGGCTCTGCAGGTAGGCGACCATGTTGTCTGTGTGGGCAAAGACGTCATCATCCCCGTTGAGCAAAAAGCTGGCATTGGTGCACCGTGTCTTCTGCCACTGTAGGAAGAGCACCTGCAAGGGGGGGCGGTGGGTAGACAGGGCATGCGGGCTTGATGCCTGGGCCATCGGCTTTGGGTCCCTACCGGCCACCCCAGTAACCCCCAGTCGGGCTAACCTGGGTTCAATAATTCACTCTGTGGGGTGATCTTTGCAACCAACAGCCCCTCTCGCTGCCTCAGTTTCCAACTTCCCAGACAGGACTTGTCATAGGACCTACCTCCTGGAGTGCTGGGGATCTTCAGAGACGATGCTCTGTAATGTACAGAAGTGCTTGAAAATGGTCTCATTGATGTTTATTGCTATTCTTTCTGACTCTGCCTTGCCAAGCACTGCCATCACAGAGTTACTTGTATGATTCTTATATAACATCTCCTTCCCCTACCATGACTCGGACGGTAAAGAATCTTCCTGCAATGCAGAAGACCCAGGTTCAATCCCTGGGTCTGGAAGATCCCCTGGAGAAGTTAATGACTACCTACCTCAGTAACCTTGCCTGGAGAATTCCATGGACAGAGGAGCCTGGCAGGCTTCAGTCCATGGAGTTGCAAAGAGTCAGACATGACCGAACAACTAACACTTCAGTACTTCCCCCACCAGACTCTGGACTCCCCCTGGGTGGGAGCTGTATCTCTCCAATATGCCATCAGCACCCAGGATGGGGTCAACACTGCATAGACACTGGATTCATGTTTGTCAAGTTGACGTTCATCACAGGCTTTTATGTTTTGCATTAAGAATGTGGCATATTAAGAGGTTCTGGGTCCTCTGCCCACCTTGACTTTAGTTATCTTCATAACGACTATTGCTGCATGCCAGTGCTTGCTCAGTGTCTGCCCTACCTTGAATTCTTAATACAATTTTAGGAAGCAGGTGTGGTCTTCAACCCCATTTACAGATGAGAAAATAGAGGCTCTCCCGAGAAAGCGCCTTGAGTAAGGTCACACAACAGAGATGGTCTATTGCTCAAGGTCTTGAACCCAGACCTTTCTGTACTTACTCTGAGCAGGATTCTGCACTGGGCCCCTTTCAACTTGGTTCTCTACTCAGCTTGCTCCACCCCTCCCACCCCTCAAGCGGGTTGGGTCCTTGGAGCCTTCACTTCCTCCTCGGAGCATGGGCCAGATAACCTCTACTTCTCACGGTTTCTCTTCATCAGAAAGGTCTTTGTTGAGTATCTACTGCACAGACCTGAGCCTCAGAGGGAGACAGACCAGAACAAAGAACGTGCTCTGTCCAGTGTTTCCCACCATACGAAGTCGCTTCACTCGTGTCCAACTCTTTGCGACCCCATGGACTACAGCCCACCAGGCTCCTTGGTCCATGGGATTTCTCTGGCAAGAATACTGGAGTGGGTTGCCATGCCCTCCTCCAAGGGATTTTCTTGACCCAGGGATCGAAGCCAGGTCTCTTGCATTTCCTGCATTGGCAGGCGAGTTCTTTACCACTAGCTCCATCTGGGAAACCCTACCTGGCACTGGCCCAGGTACTTTTTAAATATAATATCATCTCAGGGACTTCCCTGGCAGTCCAGTGGTTAAGACTCTGAGCTTCCACTGCAGGGGGCACAGGTTTGATTCCAGATGGAGGAAATTAAGATCCTGCATGCTGTACCACCAAATAAATAAATAAAACCTCACATAATCCTCACTGTAGCCCTCAGAGGTGAATGAGTTCAATTAATATCCCATTTTCTTGATGAGGAAACTGAGGCACAGAGAAATGAATGATCATCTAGGGCAAACAGCAAATAAGACGTTTGAACCCAGGTCATCAAGGCTTGGAGAGCCAGGCTTGCAAGCTCACACCACCTGTTCTTTCTCCCTGCCTTTCCTGGATGAAGAAGACTTCAGATCACTATGAGGACAGTAGAGGGGGTGGGGTGAGGGGGCTTCTGGTCTCCAGTAGCCCTAAGAGGACGAGATGGTAGGAACTTTGGGCAGGAAGGACAGGTGGCCCCAAGCAGCTGACACCTCGCCCCCCCTCCCCCCCACCCCCAGGCAACCTGCTTGAGCGTGAGGTTGAAGAATGAGTCGTAGAAATCCCACTGCAGGATGTCCCCATGCGTCTGCGCCTCTATGGCCAACAGCCGGTTGACCTTGCGTGCCTCCAGCGGGTTGGAGTGGGTGCCCACCAGGAAGAGGCGGCGCAGCTGGACGCCGAGAATCTGGCGCTCACGGCCCCACGTGCGCCGCACCAGCTCCCGGCGCTCGTAATTGCTGGGCGAGGACTTGATCACTAACAGCAGGAACACAGGGTCCGCACACTTGTCGGGTGGTGCTTCCTGGAGCAACGCGAAGTCGCGGCAGTGTTTGTAGAGCAGGAAGTCGCGGATGTGCTGCGGCTGCCCTGTGAAGTTGGGCAGGGACGTCACGGAGGTGTTGGGCCGGCAAGGGGCAGGCAGGGGGCGGAAGTGCGGTGAGGGCCAGTCCGAAGTCCTGGAGGCGCGCGGCGGCTCCTTCAGGCGGGGGCAGGTGGGCGGTGACCGGTGCAGACTTAAGAGGAGGAGGGTGAAGGTGGCTAGAAGCAGAGCCAGGCCCGCCTCTTTCCGCTGGGGACGGGAGCACCTCATTGTGGTCCACCGGAGTTCCGGAGTGGCCGGAGGAGGCCCCTGGACAGCCCCTGCTGACAGTAACACTCGCTGAAGGTGCCAGATGGCCCAGCGCTTTCCCCGCGCTGCCTGTGGACCCCAGCGCCTGGCTGCAGCCTTACAGTTGCTCACATCCCTAAAATGCGGAAACCTACCCCGAGAGATTCCCCTGCCCCCACCCCTTCCAGTACCCCATTTGGCTCTGACTCTTGCCCAGGGCCTACTGGGGATCAATGTTTACAGAGAAAACAGGCATGGAGATGACAAGGGGGGGCCTCCCAGATTCAGTGTGCCCAGAATCCTCGACATCCAACCTGGGCCTCTTTATGTTCCAGCCTCAGAGATGGCTCAGGAGCCTCCTAGAGAAAGAGACAGAGAACTCCCCTTTTAGTAATTGAGAGCTGCTGGGATCCTTTCTGCTTCCCTTTTCACTTGCCCCTCCAGGAAGCTCTGAGCTTCTGATATAACCATCACTCATTCTACATTTTGGTGGTATGTGGGACCTTAGTTCCCCCACCAGGGATTGAACCTGCGCCCCACTGTGGTGGAAGCACAGAGTCTTAACTCCTGGCCCACCAGGGAAGTCCCATGACTATTTTTAATGGTCCTGTGAGCTGAGCATGGGCTCTCCTGATGGCGCAGTTGATAAGGAATCTCCTGCAAAGCAGGAAACCTAGGTTCGATCCCTGGGTCAGGGAGATCTCCTGGAGAAGGGAATGGCAATCCACTCCAGCATTCTAGCCTGGAGAATCTCATGATCAGTGGAGCCTGGTGGGCTGTAGTTCATGGGGTCACAAAGAGTTAGACACGACTGAGGGAGAAACACACACTGAGCTGAACATGGGCCCTGGCTCTTCACAGACCGCTCAGGCTCAGCATGTCTCAAACAATGCTCTCTTCTTTGGCAAACTCCTGTTTCTGCTCTAAAGCCCATCTCAAATGATCCATTCTCCAGGAAGCCCTCTTTGACCCCTCAGGAAGAGTCCTGGTTCCCTATTCGCCACCTCTAGTCCCACAGCCCTCTCTGGCTCAGTCATGGTCCCATGAGGGTGTCTGTATCTGACTTTAATTTCTTAAGGCTCAGGGCTTCTTGAGGGTCCTGGCATTGCCCAGCATGAGGCAGACGCACAGGGGAAGCAAGGAGTGTCTGAATGAATAATTTATGAATAAAAGTAAGTTCACTTAGTTTCTCTCTGGCAAACTCTTGTTCATCCGTCAAAACCCCTCCTCCTAGAAGATTTCCTTTCCCATGTCTATGCAGAGCCCTTGGTTTCCTGTTCAGATCCTTTCCCCAGGCTTCCCTGGACTCCCCTGGTGTCCTTTTATCTGAAAAGGTGGCATCTGTGCTGTGTTCCAGCCCTAAATGTGAAGATGAACAGCATGAAAATGCTAAATTAGACCCAAGGCAGGACCTACCGATCCATTAAACGCTCACTGGCTTATCTCAGAAAGGTGCCCCCTGGAGCCACTTTCCTGGGTTTCAATCCCAATTCCATCACTCCCTGGCTGTGTGCCCTTCATACCTAGGGCCTCAGTATCCTCAGCGATAAAGGGGACATGTGAGCAACCCCCAAGTCACTGGGTTGTGCAGGTGTGAAGGGAGCTCCTGGCACCTGGTACCTAGTGGGCATTCGACCAGTGTTTGTTGAATGAATATGTGAACCTCAATGTTTACCTCAGATTGCTTCAGGAAGTCCGTGCTGGTCTGGAGTCTCCTCCTTCTCCCCTTCGGCACCTGAAACATTGTAGGGCAGTCAGTGGATTCTCCTAGGCCCCTCCAGCTCTAAGCATCCTCAACCAGCTCTTCCCTAAGAGCAAGAGTCTCCCATTTTATCTAGAGCTACAAAAGAGTGCTGGTGCTGGGCACAGGGCTTCCCTCCCTGATCCATGAGGTCGTTCCCCAGTGTGCCCGTCATCATCTTTGCACACTGCCTAGCCAAGGACTGTCTGACCAGGTATGTCCCCAAGAAAGGGCTCAGACTCTACAGGTTCTACTGTGTGACTCTGGGAAAGAAGCTTGACCTCTCTGAGCCTCAACGTTAAATGGAAATTAACCCTATGTAAGAATGTGATTGGGATTTTTAACCTCAAACATGCTGAGGACCTCAAAAATGGTCCTGCCTCAGGACCTCTGCACAGGCTGTCTCCTCTGCCTGATTCCCCAGATTTCCACACATTCCCTCCTTCACCCCCTTCCTGTCTTTGCTCCAATGTCCCCATCTCAGGAACACCTCCTCAGGAAACATCATCTCACTGGCAGCCCTGATCCTCCACCTTAGCCCAGTTTTTCTGTCTTTCATAGCACTTTTCATCTTCTGAAGTGAAGTGAAAGTTGCTCAGTCGTGTCCCGCTCTCTGCAACCCCATGGATTATATAGTCTGTGGAATTCTCCAGGCCAGAATACTGGAGTGGGTAGCCATTCCCTTCTCCAGGGGATCTTCCCATCCCAGGGATCAAACCCAGGTTTCCCGTATTGCAGGCAGATTCTTTACCAGCTGAGCCACCGAGGAACCCCAAGAATACTGGAGTGGGTAACCTATCCCTTCTCCAGCAGTTCTTCCTGACTCAGGAATTGAACCAGGGTCTCCTGCGTTGCAGGCCGATCCTTTACCAGGTGAGCTACCAGGGCAGCCCCTTTCATCTCCTAAAATACCTGATAAAACTTTTAAAAGGTACTGCTTTTCATCCATCTTCTCCACCAGAACACGAGCTCAATGAAAGGTCTTGTTCACCATTTTATCCCCAGCCCCCAGAACTGTGCTTCGTGCATAGTGGGTGTTCGGTGAATGAGTATTGAATGAATGAATGAGTGCTCAAATGCCGAAGATTCTGAGAAAATATTGACTCTTGGGACTTCCCTGGTGGTCCCAGTGGTTGGGACTACTCGCTTCCACTGCAAAGCACACAGTCCCAGCTGGAGAATTAAGATCCTGGAAATCCCACAGTGTGGCCAAACATACAAACGTATATATAGACTCTCAGAATGACTTTATACATTCATTCAAGCCAATATTTACTGTGGTTCTTCTATGTGCCAAGCACCTCCTGGGAACAGAGGACCCAGTGATGAACAGGCATGGGATACCTCAACATCTCTGCCACTCTGGGACCCACACTCTCCAGGGGGAATAAACACTAACTAAAAACGTCAGTGAAATGACATGGGAGGAGAAGGGTCTGGTGTGTGTGGGAGCGTGGATTTTGAGGTCTAGATGACATTTAAGTGGGATGTGAATGGCACAGAGGAGCCAGCCTGGCTGAGGTTGCTGGGGGGGGGG